>VDFB02000363.1:138283438-138357051 GCA_007258455.2 Sequoia sempervirens | reverse complement strand
CATAATGGGGGATAAAGAATTAAGAAATAAAGAAATGAATTAAATTAAATCAATTCAAAACAATATTAGATTCCAATTGTACTCATGAAATGAAGTTCTAAAATAAAAAAAAATCAATTAAACAATGTAATCCTATAAATAACATAAATTGAATTCAAAACCTTAAAAGCTATACAATCCCATGTTGGAGTTGTGTTTGTATTGATGTTTGGATTTTAGATTGCTTGATTTAATACAAACCCTCCATTGTTGTTGTTGCAAAAGCTTCAATTCGTGTCGATAATGGTGAAATAGAATGTGATAATAACTCTCAATGTGCTCAAGAGATAATTTCTCAATGCTTCGTTATGAAGATTCTAGATGATTTATGAGAGGGTAGAAGATTATTTATAGATTTCCTATTTCGAAATGAACAATCAAGATTTCATTGTAAAAGATCCTAATCAATGGTTCAAAAACATTGAGAGGAAATAGATTGGAAGAATTAGTGGTTTTAGATTAGGCTAATTGGTTTGATTGGGGAAGCTAATTTGAGTGGTTAGTGGGATTGGTTGATGGGATTGGATAAATCAATAGGATTGGAGAATAAATGAGTTAGTTAACCAATTAGAGTGAGAAATTAGTGATCATGATTTTCTCAATCAAAAGAGGAAGGTGAGGATAATAAATTAATTGAATAACTAATTAATATTAGGAGATGAACTTGCAAGTCATGTTTGACTTTAACACATAAAGTTGTATTTGTTTGTTGACTATGTTGAATGATGTTGAATAATTGATTTAATTATTTAGGTTTTAGAGAAGGAAGTGACTTAATTAAATTATTAAATGATAAAAAATTAATTGGTTTAGATGAATAGGGTATATTGGTGAAGTAATTAAATAATTGATGTTGATTTAATTAATCAGGAGGAATAAAGTTAAATCAAGACATTTATTAAATAAATAATATTTATTTAATTAGCTAGAAATGATGATTGAGGATGAATTAATTAAATAATGTTAAATCACTTAATTAATAGACACATATAAAATTTGATAATAATTAAATAATAATTTATTATTTAATAATTTAAGGAAGAAGGGTGAAAGGTAGTTAAATAATGTTGTTTTCCAGTTAGGACAATTTAGGGTATCTATGTTTTCCCTTCTTTGTTGCAATGCAATTTTGAGCATTGTGTAAAAGAAAACTTAAAAATTATTGCTTAGGATTTATCCCCTATATTCCTCGATGATAGGGGATAGCATGGTGCCCCCTCAAGAAATTTGGTGAAAATTCTAGATAATGAGCAAAAAAATTTAACAAGCAGATGTGATGCATTTTCAGTGCAAGGAATGATAGAAGAAATGTTGAATAGAAGAAAATGCTAGTAAGATTTAGAAGAAATTTGATGTTGTTAGTCATTGATGAGTTTTCTTTTTCTTTCATAGAGACTTCATATTTTTAGAAATCCTTATTGATGTAGAAAAAAGACACGACTCACTAGGGTATTGATGACCAAGGTGGCAATTTATCCATTGTGTGTACTTTGACTCTACAATCAAGGAGTATTCTTGCTCATACCAGATATACGAAAACCCCATTAAGTGTATGGGTTAAAATTTTAGAGTGTTTTGGACCATTACATAGAGAGGTATGAGGAACCAAACATGCAAGGTTGCTTTAGTTGCTTGAAACGACTTCCATATACAGAAGGCAAGTATTTAGTGTGGTAGTATTATAAATATATCCAACAAACAAAAAAAGAAATGACACTCAATTTCCCCATTCCTTCCTCTCTAAATCCTTATGAACATCCTCGAGAGATCCTAGGAATGAGTCAATAAGATAATATAAAAAAAAGATAAATAATGTTGCTATATCACTTGCCATATCTATTTTGAGGTTTCAGGCTATTATCCATTATTGATGATGTCTATTGTAGGAATGATATAGCCATTAACACATATCTTAGGATGTTGACAGTGAATTGTCAATAAATAGGTATTTAAAACTTTGGCATTATTTTAGTTTGTTCTGCGATTAAATCTTTGTGATTGTTTTCTTGAAAGTTCTAGCTTTTGATGTTTATTTATTTGTTGTCTATTTTATCAAAGAGTGAAAGTGACAATTTTATTTATTATGGATGAATTTTTTAGTGTGGATAGTCAATGATGGAAATAGGCATTTTGATATTTTCTAAATTATTTGATGTTATTTTTGTTGTTTTTTGTATTTTTATGAGTGCTTTTGGAGTTTTTTTGTTTTCTGGATTTTTTTTTTAATATTTTTTACCAAGAGGGAAACCTAAAGGGAATAACCAAGTTACTCAAGGGGTGATCAAATATTATCCTTGCCTACATGACAAACACAAAGACATCATAGTTTTACTGTATTGAGTGACACTATTTTTGGAGTTTATGAATTTTATGAATTCTTTTAGATTTTGATAAGATATTTGAATGTTTTATTTTTATTTCTAGATTTTGACTAAGTTTAAATATTACAATGGGCACCTAAGGCGACTGACCTAAGGCCTCAAGGGTTGATCAAATATTATCCTTTCCTACATTATATATGCAAAGACCACATAGTTTGACTTGTGTTGACTTAAAGCATAAAATATTTTTTAGATTTTTAATGTTCTTGAATTTGTTTACTTTTTGGATGTTTTTTTTAATATTTGATAGTTTTTTACTCTGATGGGGATTTACAAGGATCCAATATGCGGGTATGTGCAGGATTGTGATGGGCCAAAAAGCGGCAATATGATGGGTATGTGGCTGATGACTTTCTTTTATCCAAAATTGATGAAACGAAAAGGGTTTTTAAAGGAGATTCTAAGATTTCCACCAATATAAATTATGCTTTACTTTGAATTTAATAAGTAATTATTATTCATTTTCTATTTGAATTATGATCAAAGTCTTGATTGATAGGCTGATTGAAAAACATCTATAGCTTTCAAACAGTATCACATTTTTTGAATAAAAAACATGTGTCACATTCTATGCTTCACATTCTATAGGATTAAAAAACTAAAAATTGACTTTCATGAAGTTTTGACCAAGTTAAGGTGGTTAGACATACAATTTTTAATATTTTTAAAAGTTGTATTAAAAAATTCATAATTAATTATTTACTTGGAAAAAAATATAAAAAAATATGCATCACATAGGACATGAGTCCTCTACTTATATCTTAAATCTTATAAAAAAATATTATTATTTTATTATGGTTAGGGTGGTCAGATAGACACCTACTTCTTATTTTTTCCCTAAAATTTAAGTACAACCGCATTGAAATTTCAAATTTTCACCAAATAGATTTTTTTTTAAACAAACCTAGTAGTTTAGAAACTCCATTAAATTTGCTAGAGATTCTATTCTTACATATTTTTGAAATAATATAGATAAATTATTCAAATTTTTACGTCAAGTTGCCTAACTCTAATTTTTCTAAGTTTTTTACCACTTGAGGGCTTATTTTTCCATGATGATCCTGCACATACCCATGCTACGAATTTCAAGAAGTTTCCCCTAGTTCGAGACGAGATTATATTCATTATGGTGAGATGTATTTTGATGGTGCAACAAGGTTCAACACTTGATTAGTTATCGAGCCATGGTTGGATACATGTTTTATTATGGGACGTATGGAGTGGATGATTTAGATAGTGCTGATAGATAAAGATGTAGTTCTTATTCAAATGTAGTGCCTATTTAAATACCAGGTTTTCACTATGGTATCAGTCCTAGAAGTGCCACAAGGTGGCTTTCACTTAAAGGACATTTTATTTCTCTTTACTATTTTTCTTACTTTTTTTTTTGATTTTTTTGCTAATGATATTCTGATGTGCTCAAGTATAAAACCTTTTGAGATGGCTTCTATTTAGAGGTTCAGCTAAAGTTTCTCCTTTAGGAGTAGCCAACTGATATGCCCCCGAGCCATAGCTTGCTATTATGATGAAAGTTCCAAACTAGTTTGGTTCAAACTTACCCTTCCCATCTTGATTTAGTTGGATCTTTTGATTCTCTTTTAGCACTAAGTCACCAACTTTGAAGTTTATGTTCTTGATATTTTTGTTGTAGCTTCATTTGAGCCAATTCTGATAAACTTGAAGATGGTTTAATGCACTCAAACATTTTTCATCTAGAAGTTCCAACTCATTCAATCTAGAAACTCAATATTCCTCATTGTTGAACATGCCTTTTAGGGATACTCAAAGTGAGGGGATTTCAAATTCAATAGGTAAGATTACTTCAAATCCGTAGACAAAGGAAAAAGGTGTGGCACTCGTAGGTGTGTAAATGCTAGTTCAAAAAGTACAGAAGGTTGGATTTGGTTGCAAATATCAATCATGGCTAGCATCATTAACTATATTTTTAAGAATTATTAGAATGGTTTTATTGGACACTTCATCCTGGCCGTTTCCTTGAGGATAGTAGGGCATTGAGAATTTGTGTTGGGTAGAAAAATTTGAACAAGGGTATGTGTAGGATCATGATGGGCCAAAAAGTGGCAATATGATGGGTATTTGTAGGGTATATGGTTGATGATATTTTTTTTAACACAAAATTGATGAAATGAAAAGGGTTTTTAAAGGAGATTCTCAGCTTTCCACCAATATAAATTATGCTTTACTTTGAATTTAATAAATAATTATTATTCATTTTCTATTTGAATTATGACTAAAGTCCTTATTGATAGGCTGAATGAAAAACATCTATAGCTTTCATAGGGTATCACATTTTTGGAATCCAAAACACGCATCACATTCTATGCTTTGAATACTATAGGATTAAAAAAAAGAAAGATTGAATTTCATCGAGTTTTGACCAAGTTAAGGTGGTCAGACATACAAGTATTTATATTTTTTAAAAGTTGTAATAAAAATTCATAATTAATTATTTACTTGGAAAAAAATTACAAAAAAATATGCATCACATCCAGACATGAGTCCTCTACTTATGTATAAAATATTATAAAAAAATATTATCATTTTATTATGGTTAGGGTGGTCAGACAAACACCTACTTCTTATTTTTTCCCTAAAATTTAAGTACTACTGCATTGAAATTTCAAATTTTCACCAAAAAGATTTAAAAAAATAAATAAACCTAGTAGTTTAGAAACTACATTCAATTTGCTACAGATTTTATTCTTACATATTTTTGAAATAATATAGTTAACTTATTCAAATTTTTATGTCAAGTTGCCTAACTCTGATTTTTCTAAATTTGTGGCCACTGAAGGGCCTATTTTTTCCATGATGATCCTACACATACCCCTAAAGCTCACAAACATCTTGGTTTTTGAAATGGGGTTCCATTGTCCATTATGATAGTTTATGGAATTCTATATCAAAGGATTAGATAATTCAAGATAAACTTGGATATCTATTTCCCTATGATGTATGTTAATGGAATTACTTCTATCCACTTTTTGAAGTATTTAGTTGTAGTGATAATGAAATTATGCCCATTGGATGAAGCAAGAGAGATCTTACCTATCAATTCTAGTCCCCATTGTGAGAAATGACATGGTGATGTTATAGGGCATAGCTCATGTGTTGGTGCATGAACACAATCACTATCTTGTTGACATTGGAAACATCCCCTTGAGAAATAAATGAATTCTTGTTCCATTGAAGGCCAATAATACCTTGTTCTTAGAAATTTTTTTACTAGATTAGGTCCACTAGAGTGAGAGCCACAAATACCTTTGTGCACTCCTTGTAAAGTAGTTTACACTTCTTCCACATTGAGACATTGAAGTAATATTTTGTATAGACTTCATTTTTATAAGGGTATCTCCTAAGATGGTTAATTTGGATGTTCTATGGACAATTTTTTTCTTTTGGTTTTTCGTTAAGTTAGGAGGTATGATACAATGCTAGATATAGTCAAATGTATCTCAAAACCAAGGTGAATTAGGACCAAAAACATCACAAACTAGTTTTGATTCTAGGATATAGAATGTCGGTATAAGGAGTTTCTCCATGAGGATTTCCTATGAGAATATTTTGAGGAATTTTGAGTAGTGAACCTATTGTTTCTATAGCATTGGTTGCTCTATTATTAATCCCAGGAACATGTAAAAGGGTGATGAAAAATAATTACAATTTGAAGTTGTCCACCATTCTTTTGTATGACATAATATTGTCATTCTTTGCTTGATATTCATCATTTACCTACCTTATTACTAGTTGGGAATCTAATTAGACCTATAGTTCCTTTATCTTCCATTCTACAACCATCTTCAATCCTGTGATTAGTGCTTCATATTTAGAAATGTTGTTGGTGCATGAAAAGGAAATCTTGTAAGCCTTAGGTATACTATCTCCCTACAGTGTGAGAAATAAGATATGAGATCCTAAGCCATGTTGAGTGTGGGAACCATCAAAGTACAAGGTCCAATGGCTAGACTAGTCAATTAGAAGTATTATTTCATCTAGAAATTTTGTTATTAAAGGTTGATGATCTTCCATCAATGCATCTGCTAATTGATATTCTATGATTTATCCTTTTATAGCTTTTCTATTGATGTAATCTATGTCAAAATTTCTAAGGATCATTACCCACTTAGCAATCCTCTCGGTTAGAGCTTATTTTTCTAATAGATACTTTAGGGGATCCACCTTTGATATCAGCTTTACTTATTTGTTTAATATGTAGTGTCTCAGTTTTTGTGCTACAAACATGACAGATATACATGCTCTTTCTATGGGTGAATAGTTTAATTCATAGCCCACTGGTGCTTAGCTAATATAATGCACTACTCTTTCCTTTTTTTTTCATCTAGTTACACTAACAAAGCTCCTAATATTTTCGATGTTGTAGATACATATAAGATCATTTCCTTGTCTTGTATTGGAGGAATTAATATCGAAGGAGTAAGTAATTGTTGACCTATTGGAAAGCTTGATCACATCTACCATCACACTTGAATGTTATGTCTTTGTGTAGTAAATGCATGAATGGATGGCTATTGTGTGCCAACTGTGTGATGAACCATTTGATGGACTGTAGTTTACCTTGCAGACTTCTCAACTGCTTCAATGTTTTTAGAGGAGGCATTTCTAATATAGATTTTACCTTGGTAGGATCTACTTCGATGCCTCTTCTAGATACTATGTAACCCAAAAGTTTTCCAAAAGTCAATCCAAATACACACTTCTTTGGGTGAGACACATGTATTGTTCTACCCTATCAAATCCCTTTTCTAGGTTGCTCAAATGATATTCTCTCTTGATGGATTTTTCTAATATTTCATCCACATAATCCTCCATATTGATATGTGACATATCATGTAAAATGGTGGCCATTTCTCATTGCTAGTTTTCCCCTGCATTATTCAAATCGAATGGAAAGATGTTCTAGCAAAAGGTTCCCCATACATAGGTGAACATTGTTTTATGTTGGTAATCGGGGGGGATATTTATTTGATTATATCTAGAGAAGCCATCCATCAGTGACAACATTTCATGCCCTATAGTTAGGTCTACAATCATGTCAATGTGAGGTAGAGGGAAGTCATCCTTGGGGCATGCCTTGTTGAGATCCCTAAATTTAGTGTATATTCTTATGCCCCTAGTGGGATTTGATACTAATGCAATATTAGATACCCACTCAAGATAGTCAATGGTTCTAATGAAGCCTACATCTAGAAGTTTCTAAAGTTCTACTTTAACCAAGAGTTCTATCTATGGATGTATTTTTCATAGATTTCATTTGATAAGTTTAGCTCTAGGAAATACTATTAGGTGATGTACTACCAAGGAAGTATCTAGCCCTAGCATGTCTTCATATGTCCATGCAAACTTTATTTTATGCTCATTGATAAAGGCCAAGAATTTTACATTTTTCTTAGGATAAAGTGATGTTGCATGATATGCTATTTTTAGTGTTTCTAGTATGCCATCATTGATAGGCTCAGAGTCTTCAACAAGAAGTGTTATTTTTTTCTTGATATTTTATAGTGCAAAGACTGAATCCACCACCTTCAGGTTCCTCAAAGAGGTTTTCACCCTCAAATGTGTCCTTTGTTTTTCTATTTTCCTGATTCGATAAAGTCACATTGTGGTTTCCTTATGGGACCCCTTTTTTATTTTTAAATTTTGTAGTTTATTTTTGTGACTAGAGGACACAATCTCCCCTAAAAAATATGCTCCTTGATCTAGTTCCATTACAAAATGTGCTTTATGATCTCCTTGTGGAATATCGGTTCAAATTCTCATGAACTCTGTAATAGCCTCATCATTTTGGAATGTGTCCAAAATAGGTGTATGATGTTGGTGGTCCCAATCTATCAACTGTTGATAATGCAAGGATATTTTTTCATTAGTATCAACAAAGCTTATGGATGTTGTTGCTAGGGTAGGGACATTGGTTTTATCAAATCCCTATAGGGTTTCTAGGTTATAATCACTAGAGTCACAAGAACCCCATTCATATTCATTGGAATCCATTTCAATATGGTCATCGTTAGATGTAGGTTCATTGGTGATAGTATTTATGTTGAGGTTTTTAAACATGTTTTGGATATACAGAGAGTTGTCTAGACATTCACAATTATTTGATGTATCATTAGTGATAGAAATAGCTCCTTCCTCATAAGAGGTGCTTTTAGTACTTGGGGTAATCACATTAGATGAACCATAACCCAATACACAATTCTTCGGGTGTTTTTCCATGATAACCATTTCTCTTGTTCCTTGTCCATGTAAACCAAGGCCACTTTGTCTAGAAAACCCCATTTTTTTGGCTATCTAATATCCTTTGCCACTTTGATCAATAAGTATGAGAGGTAGTGGTGTCTCCCATCCTTCTTCTTTGTAGATCTAGGAAGATAGGTCTTTTTCACACACTTCATCATCTTCTATGTCTCCCCACTTGGTGAAGATGGTGGGTTTGAATACCATTGTAATAATTTGTACATATGTGATCTCTTTCAGTCCTCCATAAGCCTTGGGTGTATGGGGCACATCCCAATGCAAAAGGATTGGTTGAAGTGATATTCCCCATAGCCCTTATCAAGAACTTAGATCTTGAGGTCAGTTTTAGGGGGCTTAATTTATGAAGGGTGAGTGGAGGATGAAGCTAGTGATGATGGGTCAACATATGAAAAGGAGTGGAAGGATATATCATTTCTTGGTATTTGGAGAATCTTTTATATATCTCTTCCAACTTGGCATGGTAATGAAATGGTGTGGGGTCAACATGTATGGTAACTTCCTTATTTTCATAAGGAAATTTAAGGCATTGATGTAATGTAGATGGGACCACTTTTAAAGCATGGATCCTTGGTCAACCCAAGAGAAGGTTGTATAGAAGCTCGAGATCCAGTACTTGACATGTAGTTTCTATTATTGTTGGGCCTATCTCAATGGGTAGCTTGATTGTTCCTTCTAAATTTCATTCCATGTCATCATAAGCTTTGATAGTGATGCTCTTGTTTTTATCTATGACCTCATCAGAATATTCCAATTTTTTTAGAAATTTTAAAGTACAAATGTTAAAATTCCCACACCATTATCTATTAGTACTCTCTTGACTTTGCGTTTGTGGACACAGTTCTAAATAAAGAGCTTGGTTGTGGAAATATTTTTGTAGAAGGTATTTCTTAGAAAATACTAAATGATGGGTAGATGTTATATTTCCATCCTTGGCTTGAAATTGATCAAAGTTAAGGTTGTTTGGGACTAATATTTCGACAAGAGCTTTCTCCAATATTTCCTTATGTTCTAACAATAGTTATAGGAACACAATGATGGATATTAAGGAAAGAGTTTTCTTGAGTTTTTCCACAATGATATAGTCACTTTATGGCTTACTTGTGGTTTTTACTTGGGTTGGTTCATCTTCGATTGTAAGTCTCCCCCTTTGGGTAGTCACATTACATTCGATATTTTTACCTAGTATGGTTAACGTATAGATGGCATGATCATCGTTAGAGATATTTCCTATGAGTGTGTCATAGGAAAAAATTTCTTTGTCATGATCTTGACTTTTTCCTTTTTCATTTCCCCTTGAATTTTTGAGGATTGGATACTTATAGATCTTGAGGTCTTTATTTCCAAGTCATTCTATGTTGACCTCTCCCTTTTTGATTAAATCTTGCACAATGTTCTTGAGTCTCATGCAATTGTTAGTGGTACACCCCTTAATTTTGTGAAATTCACATTGCTCATTCTCGTTATACCAAGGGGGTTTAAAGTTAGGTTATTCATAGTTTACTCTTTCATTAATCTTGATGAGGTTCTTTTGGACTAGTTTATGCATAATCACCTCAAGGGAATCTCCCAATGGTGTAAATTTTCTTCAAGGTTGGTCATATTATCTTGGTGGTATCCTTTCATTATCATGTCCTTGATTTTTTTGTTGGTTGTTGGGTTGATTATTCTGAGGATGACTGAGTTGGTTGTTTTATTAATAATTGGGATGGTTGTTCTATGGGTTATTTGAAGAATAACCTTGTTGTGTTGTTTGAACATGATTTTGTGGCATATTGGGAGTTTTCACATTGCATAAAACCTTCGCGTCAACTACTCCATCATTGGTTACATTTTGGTTTTTCCCATATCTTGGATTTTTCATTTGAAGTAGAAGGTTGATTCTTAGAGTTGTAAAGTTTGATTACTCTTGCAATGAGGGGTCTTTCAATGAGTATACCCTTTTCAATTGTTTGTTCAAAATTGCTTGGGCATAACACAGTAAGTTAGTAGTTGATATCCACATGTACGTTGGAGATAAATTTATCCACAAGTTGTTTCTCTAGAATGAGCCACTTACATTTGCTCACTTTGTGTCTCCATCTTTGTAGGTATGAGGCAAAAGGTTCACCTTGATTTTACTTGATTTTATAGAGATCAATTATTGTAATGTCTGTTCTATGTTCTAAGAGAAATGGTTGATAAATTTATCTGACAACTCATCAAACGTTCTAATACCTAGTGGTAAACAAGAGAACCAGTCTATATTGGGCCCACTAAGACTCCGTGGAAAAAGTCTCATCAAGTAGGTATCATTTCGTTGTAGTTCCATGCAAGATATTGAAAATTCATGTACATTCTTTATTGGATCTGATTTCCCCCTATACTTTTCAAATTTTTGTATGTCAAAGCCTTTGGGAAAAGGTACCATGGATAAATTTTGATCAAATAGATATGGACAAATATCTTGTAGATAATAGCTCTTCCTTGGTTTTCCAATTCGTATATTTGATATCCTTTGATTGAGTATTCGTAGTTACACATTTATGTCATTGTTTGGTGTGTTTGCTTGAGGATTTTGGGTACTGTAGACATGTTGTCCCATGATGTTTATTTGGTCATAAACTAGATATTGTGTAGTTTTGGGACAATGGGGACCATGTTGTGTATACAATATGATGGGCCCTTGTTGTGCATAAGGTAGGTTTGGTTCTTCTACATAAGGTAGGCTAGGTCCTTATTTTTCACCTTAATATTGATTTTGAGGTGTTCCTTGATACTAATTTCATGGTCCTCCTTGTTATTGATTTTGTGGTCCTTGTTGTTGTTGAGGATTTTGATTTTGGGTTTATTGAATGATGTGTTGTTGAGTTTGGGGTATACCTTGCTAATTTGTTTATGGTATCCATTTTTTTGTGAATGTTGTTGAAGGTTACCTTGATATTACATTGGTGGAACACCTTGTTGTGACATTTGTTGAAGGGTACCTTGTGTTGGGAATTTCAAATTTTGCAAATTTGAAATGCCCATATTGAAAAAATTTCCTTTCCACATGTGCCATAGAAAAATGGCCCCTTGTCATTTTCATGGCCTTTTAGGTCTTGTTTCATGGTGTTTGATCTATGTTGCTTTGATTTTATGGCTTGAACATACTTATTTAGGTAATAAAATTTAAAGAATGATGTCTTATGAAGGTGTTGTGAAATTTTGTAATACATTTCTACACTCTTCTAGACTCTATTAATTACAATTCACCTAAAAATCACCTTTTTATTCATTATTAAGTTCTATTTTGAAGTGTTGTAAAGTCTTGTAACAAGATTTCATGCTTTTCTAGGCACATCTTCACTATTTATCCATTGTTCATGCTTTATTTGACCCCTTTATGCTCTCATATGCTTAATTAAGTGTATTTTTTAGTATTATCCCAACAAACAACATTAAATACAACATATTTCTTGACACATATTTTTAGGTCCTAGGTGGGACCCATTCACTATGTGTGGCGAATGAGTCCACCTTGGCCCCAAATTCAAAATATTTTAAATTTCCTTTCGGGATTTTATTCAAAAACACTTGATGTCAGCGTGTGATGAGGTATGAATGGGTAACTAAGGAAAAAGTGTGTATAAATAAGTGATTTTCACCTCATTTCAACCCCCATTCATTCAAAAAATCATCAAGTTCACTTATTCACCTATTCAATCAAGCATTCAAGTATTTTACATCTTTCCAGGCACTATTCAAACACTTTGAAGCATCCATTGACATTACTTCAGACTTGCAACATCAAGGGTTTGGTAAGTTAATATAAATTGCATGTTGTTAGTTTATCATTCCTTTGCATTTTATTATTTTATTAAAGATTTGATTACCAAAAGCAGGGTTTGACCAAGGAAAACCCCTATTCACTAACCTTAAACCATTTTTCCCCTATTGCATGTTTGTTTGCAGACCTAGGTATGCATATTTGACAAGATTTTTGGTGTTGAAGATTGGTTTACAAGTCAACTAGGTGCTTTAACTCAACTTAAGTTTATTTCAAGTTTGGAGAAGGTTTTCTGTCTGTTTCCTACATAATTGACTTCAGTAACCTGATAAGTAGTGATTTCCAGATCTGGTGTTGCAGAGTTGTCTCCTAATTTTTCAAAAATTTGGGAGAGGACTGATTCTCCACTTGTGGCGAATGAGTCCCACCTTAGGACTGGAAATCTGAATTTTTTCAAATTTCAGATCCCGACAGACATATATTTGTTCCCGACAGTTTTTCACTAGGAGGACTGATTCACCACTCTGGGTGAATGAGTCCCACTGTGAAAAATTAGTGATTTTAGCTAGCATCCACAACATTCCAAATTCATCATACTTCATCCAGGTGCACTCAGATTCATCCCTTTCCTTTTTCTTCTGCATATTTTCTTCATTTAGTTCATTGTTTCATAACACAATGTGTTTTCAAACATAGCTTAAATTTTACTTTTGTATTCATTTTCATTCATTTAGATTAGTCAATTGCATTTAGTTAACTTCATTTATATTATACAATATCACACATAACATTAATTGAATGAACCATTAGCATTTTTTCTCCTATCTCTCCTTTTAGGTGAAAAAAACCCTAGAAGAGCAAGAGTTGTCCATAGGAGCCAAAAATCAATGGTTCAACACACTCAGAAGTGCACCTGAAAAATCTTCCCAAGTGACCTACTTTGGAGGGTCACAATTTGGTGCATGTTAATTTTCAAGCCAAACCCCTTGGTGGACATACTCAATTGACATATGTGAGTATGCATGTCATTTTTCAACTTCTCATCATGAGTTTTGACAATGTTTTAAAAAGCAAAGCTGGAGGGTTCTGGGACTATTTTGCTATTTGCAAATTCTATATCCTACAAAATGGCCTCATGTTCGAGCTGATAATTCACAACTGGATGATTGTCAAGATGAATGGATTTTTTCTCTCCATTCTCCCCACATTCATGTGCTCCCTGGTCTAGTTTGCTATTTTTTTGAGATCAAAAGAAAATGCAGTTTGTTTTGATTTACTTATGCATTTCTAACATGTTTCAAGGTGGTCAACTTTGACCCCCAATATCTCATGAAAAATGATGATTGAAGAAAAATCCTCTTGTGAACATGCTCATTGGACCTAAATGAACTAATGTTTCCAGTGGTGGCTTCCCAGGAGATGATTCGATAATTTTTTGAGGTGGTGACTTGGTGAGCTTTAATTGATTTTGAACAGATACAATAGCAAAAAAGTATAACGAAGAAACTTTGACATTGAATATCTTACACCTCGAGATCTATTTTTCCAAGTTGTTTATTGCACCAATTTCTCGATTCAAATTCCTCCATGCTTGTGCATTTTCATAGCTCTAGAAGGTTGTTTGACTAATCTTCCAAAGCGATTCCAAAGCCAACTTGGCCAGTTTTGATCATAGTGCAAATATGCTAGAAAGCAAATTCTGATGTCAACCTAGTTTATGTATTCATCTTAGATGCATTCAGAGGTAGCCTCAAATCAATTCGGGATGAAATATGTTTGAAAATAAATAAAAAATTAGCTGGGTCCACATTGAGACCCGACATGCCTATGCAATTATGAAGTTGTGTTGGGAGAATTCACATGTGAAAATGATATACCAATCTTTAACAAGGAATGTTTTATGTTTAAATATCAGTTATGAATAGTCGTGATCATATAGATCAAGTTTCAATTTCAATCTCATTAGGGAGTATCAGAGAGCTAAAATGTGATACAGATCATGTCGTTCTAGGTGCATTAGTGTGGTAGAGTTACCTTCATCATAGATAGTTATTTTCTTAAAAATAAAATAAAATCCAAAGCATGTGGTAACACCTCCCTCAAAGGCCTACATGAACACATCTATAACATGTCAAGTCTGCAAGATCTTTGTTCTTAATACGGATATAGTGTTGGTTTGTAATTCTAGTGAAAAGGGTGTTCATCTAAAATTCCCTCAAGTATACAACCCTAAGGGGGTATCCCTAAAAATGATTGGCACTGTCCTAAGTGCTCGGTTGAAAATGGTGGGCGCCCTTTGCCTCCTAGGTATTGATGTGGTGGAAAGAGTTCTTTTGTTCGTTGAGTATGGCATTATGCAAACACGGGTTGCAGAAGCTATTTACAATGTGATGATGGGTGTTCTCAGTGACTCAAGTGTGCAAGTGGGGAGATTTGTTCTTAAACTTTTATTGAAGATTTAACTTCGAGAAGTGGATAAACATTTATTAAATTCTATGTGCTTGATTGGCCTCATGGAGTTGGAAACAGGGCATCATTCACAAGTGAGGAAACAATTCAAAGAAAACATTTTTTGGAGCTAAGCAAAAGACTGGTTTGAAGTAGATATAACCATTGAAACCACTCTAATTTTTCACCATGAGAGGAATAACCCAAGGAACGTGGAAATACAATTTGAGCTTGCAATGAACAAAATTGTGGCATGATTGTAAAGAACACTGTCAAGGGCTTATGTTGTGGGCCGGCCACCATGCTAATATTAGAAGGTATCTTTTCATATTCCAAAGCATCTTTACACTGTTACATGGAGCAACCACCGTGATGTTTAGGTAGGCCAATTGGTAATTGCAAAGAAGAGTCCTATGTAGCTGAAAGAATGTGTTGAGAAATACATGCCACCTCTGAAAGTTACTTTAGAAGCGACTGGAGTTTCCATTAAGCAACGACGAACATCTTCCATGAAGGTGAAGTGTAGTTGATTTCATGATTTTCGGTATGGTAAAATATAGCGTATGTTTACCACGCCCAGTGCAGCAACCTGCGCTTGACAGTAATATGTATCAAAATTGTTTGAGGTATGGCAGTGAAACCAGGAACTGTGTATGATGTGAATGGAACGCCACAGTCTTTGCTGAGAGTAGGTATTCCTCCATGCTTTAGTGATTCACCATATGGATCGGGCCTATGTGCTATTGTACGGGGTTGTTGAGAGACGGTAGTTGATCACATTTCATTTTTCACATTTCAATAGAAGTGTTTAAAGGCTATCCAATCAAGGGTTACATGATATTGAAATAGAAAATCTCTCATCAAAGTGGTGTATCTTGAAGAAAGTTGAGAACGATTTAGTGAATATGTCAACACACCTAGAGATGGCTCGATAGCTATATGGAGGTGTTGGTGCCAAGATAAGGAAATGTTGTTGGAGGGGAAACTGTTGCACCTGGTGAAGAAAGTCATGTATGTTTGTGTCTACAGTAAAGGTGAATCACAATTGTGAGACAGGGATCCCAAAAACAAGTCAACACATATTGTGAAGGCTCAACGACTGTGAAGTGTGGCAAGGATATTGGGAAATAGTTTGCTACCATGAAGTCGCCATCAATGCTAGCTACAACAGGGGGTGACTAGTGTGTTGCTCGAGGGGGAATTACTTTGATATGGCAGAGGAAATTTTGATGTGAAGGAGACATTCAAAGCTACATTCTCATGTTAACACTTCACTGGGGGATCAAAGTAACCTTGCAGCAGGCCGCCATAGCATGAAATCAACAAGAATGTGAAGAAAGCATAATGAGATGAAGTTAGGGAAAAACATAAGTGAAATCAACGGAGGAGAGTGAGCAATGTGGCGAAATCTATTCCTTAGCTTGCTGACCTCATGCACAAGAAGATAACACCAGTAGAAGGGTTGCGAGGTGTGCAAAATCTCGCCACGTGGCCGTGGTTGGCCTGAGAACAATTAAAAGGCACAAGAAGTATAATTTTTTCCCGATGATTTGTGTTTTGAAAGCCTTCATGTGTTTAAAAAATGCCAAACATTTAAAATTTAAACATTGCCCGAATAAAGTTTTAAAAAGCAATATGGGCCCATTTGAATTTTGTCTTAAATGGTGTTTAAAATTCCAAGTAAAATGTGAAGGGCATGGGTAAGACAAATATTTGCCCGATAAGTGGAGGTGGTATTTTTATTTTTAAGGGAAAAATATTTAAAATTGTAGTGAAATGTAAAGGTTCATGTGAAAATTTTCCCTGATGGTAAAATATTTAAAGGCCTTTACTATATAAAATCAAACAATTTAAAACAAGAGGTAAATAGAGGCATAGGTAAAAGTTTTTATATTTTTCAAGGAGTGAATTAAAAATCCACTATACATGAAAAAGTCTTATTTGATACTGGGAAGTAAATATGAGGTAAGCGGGTGAATTTTTTTACCTAAGGAAGGTATTGAAAGGCAAGCGTTTTAAATAAAAACTTCCAAATATTGTTGTGTAGAATGAAATTAAGAGTGCATGGGAAAATATTTTCATTGAAATGCAAAGTACATTATTCAAAAAAGCCTTCACTATGTAAAGGTAAATATTTGAAGATGAACTGTAATGGTAAGTGCAAAAAAGGGCATAAATAAAAGACTTTCTCAGGAGGAGCCATTTTTCAGCTACAAGTGGGTAAATTTGAGATGGAGGTTTTCAAAAATAGGGGAATTTTCTATTGCAGATAAAGAAAAGAGCAAAGAGCAAAGAGCAAAGGAAAATTTTGTTACTGCAAAAGGAAGAGAGAAGATATAGGCTTTTCATTTCTTCTTGTTGATTAACAGAGAAGGAAGTTGCCAATTGTCTTTTACAGATTGACTTAGGAATTCTTTTGTTTCTTCTTATTTGCATTCTCTTCTCATTGTAAAGGGTTCTAAATTCTTGTATGGGTTGGATAGATAGAGAAATGTTGAGTTTGAGTCTTGAATTAAGTCTGTAAGCTGTAATTGTTGATTTCATGAGTAAATATCAATTAGTTTGTGCAAGCAAAGCATGAATGTCATCAAATTGTCTCCATATTTGTACACATTTTATTATATGAATTCAATAATAAAAAGTATGTTTGAATTTGTCATCTCAATTTCACTAAGATTGTATTATGTGTCCATGGTTCTATTTCAAGGAAGTAGTTAAATTACTTTGAGCAGATAATTGTGATTTCAAGTGTGTAGAATGGATCTATAAGAAGAATTTTATTGACAACAGGAGTGGATCTATTGGTGTAATGCATTAGCAGTTTGAATCCATTGTTTGAAGTTTTTTTGTTGATGAATTCTTTTTATGATTATGCATTTGAATCCATGGCCCAAAATTAGGCACTGATTTGTCATTCAGCTTAATATATTCTCAGAAATAATTTAAATTTAGAATCATTTTAATTTCTATTGTTGGGTTTAGGTTTAATGTTGAATTTTTCTTCCCAATTGTTGAGTAAGTGTTCATATTCCAAAACATAGCCAAATTTGAAGTTGTCAATGCTTTCGTTGGTATATTTTCATTGGGAATTATCTGCTATAAAATGCAATGTCTGTGTATAATTGAATTAAGTCTTTAGGCATTGTGAAGGGAGACCGACCTTGGTCTTGTAGAGCCAAAAGTGTAGGAGATTTCTATCTTTGACTAAATCTTGTCAGTTGGACAAAACCCTCTTTGAGTCTGAGCATAAGAAATTGGCTATTCTTTACGACTCATTAGACTAGTCGAATTGGAGCACTGACATAATAATGACTCTACTAGGGAGAAGTAGAGGAATATCCATTTGCATAGAGTCAAGAACTTTCTAATCTAAACATTTGGTTCAAATATTGAAGGAATTCAAACCTGGAGAAAGAAATTGTTGTAGTGAACTGGAAATTTTCATGATCTGTGGTGCTCTACTGATGAAAGGAACTCACAAGGAGATTTATCTTTGAAATAGCTTCATATTGTTTGAAGTTCAGTTCTCTGTAAAGAGAGGTGGCAACTCTATCAAAAGAACCTAATGAAAATGTGAAAATTTTAGATCTACAGTATTTCCAATCAGGAAGAAGAAATTGCAGCAGCTACAACATTTCCAAGTATTCTTCACTTTTGGTTTTCAAGAAATTTATGTATAAAAACCATATTTGAAGTCTTGAAAAATAAATTTGGTTCTCTATTGAGTGAATTAGCACTGAGAAAGGGAAAGGATAGTAATACTTAGTTTGCATACTTCTGAATTATAATTTACAGCCTATGTATTTTGTTGAAAGTATGCTTGTTCTTGAAACATTCCCACTAAAGAGATCTTAGGATTAGATGCATTTGAATTATGCATTGTGGTATTCTAAGGCCATGATGAAAGCTAGAAATAGGGCAATGAATGATCAACTATAGAAGTTGGTATTTGAATTTTAAAAAAGCCATGTCAAAATGCATCAATATATGCATCCTTGCATGGTTCCTGGTGCAACCATGGTTTTTTATCAACCCGAGCCAAGTTGTCAAAGAAATTTCAGCACTGAAAGGTACAAAGCCATCAATTTCAGTGGAATTAATGGTTACCCAAATGTCATTCCAGCTAAATTCAAAGACAAATTACCAAAACAAATTGGTGATAAGTTTGAATTAGCAAATAAACATCTACAAGAATTCAAGAATTTAATGGATAACTATGAGGTAGATCACAAAGAAGTTATTATGAGGTTATTTGTCCAGTCCTTAAGAGGAGATGCAAGAGATTGGTTCTCTTATTTACCAACCTCCTCTATATATTCTTGGGAGGAGTTCAAAGTGGTGTTCATGGAGCAGTTTGGTGAAAGGATTGATCTAGTCTTAATAAGAAAAAAGTTCATTATCATGGAGAAAGGAGAAGATGAGTTAGTCCCCTCTTTTAATCTTGGATTTTCAAACATAATAAGAGAGATCCCTAGAAGCATAAGACAAAATGATGTTGAATGTTTGGTTGTGCACTTAGGTGCATTTGATAAAAAAATGAGTTATCTTCTAAAATATAAAGAGCCTATGACATTGCATAAGGAATATCAAATTGGCATGACTATTGAGAACAATCTAAAATATTCATTGATGAAAGGACATAGGGCTGTAAGTGTTGGTCATCCTAACACACCTCATATAAATAGAACTCATGAATCAGATAATAGAAATGATTTTCAAGATGGTAATGTTGCTACTTGTAGACATGCAATTTTCACATTATGCATTCGATCAGATTCGGTCAAATTGGCTCTTACATTAGGAAAATTCATCACTTTCATCCATTCATTAAATAAGTTCATTTATCAAATAAATCTTATCATTCAACCTTCATCTTGCATCATTCACTTAATTAAATAAATCAGGACTTCATTTAAATTAAATCCTAAATCATATTCCATCATTTTCTGGATTTAAATAAATCAGAATATCAAAGTCCAAAATGTCAACTCACCTAATCAGCATTAAATCAGCATGATCATCATCTAATCCTAATCTAATACTAATCACATCCCACTTGCATTATCTAGACTAGCCACTTGCACAATAAATCAATTTTATTGATTTATTAAAATCTCATTTTCCCTCAACATGACAAGTCAAACAGGGCATTTATTGCTCTTCTTTCTTGTCCCCCTCTCAAAATTTATTGCAAATTTGAATTCAAAATTTCCCCCTCTTGGGCACTCTTCCCAAATCTTGCACACACATCAACTAATCACATGATGACAAGTGTCCTCCTATCATTGGCTTGATCTTTGTCCCACATTGGTCCATTTTCAACAATTAGCATTTTGAAAATCTTTAAATGCAAGCTTCATCCTTCACAATCTCCACAATTTTATGCAAGGTTACTCTCTTCACTTGAGATTTGATCTTGTTCATCATTTCACTCCATAATCTCCATTGACATTTTATCATTTTGAGCTTTAATCAAGGATTGGGAAAGGGTCACTAGCACATGTGACACCAATCTACTATGAGATAGAGTTGGATCATGTCTTTCATATGCATTCTTTAGTTTATATTGTTCCATTTTTATTGCATGATTGATGTGTTTCATTATTTCATAGGGATGTTAAAATGGTGTTTTAAACTAACCATATTGCAGATTTTAGCATCCACACTACTATTCTAATTTCTCCATGATCACAACATGTAGATCATAGTGAACTCCAAGTTCAACGTTAACATAATTTGAGCAATGTTGATCAAACATCTTTTTTTTTAAGAATTGTCTAAAATGAAAAGACACAAAGGAGAATCACCACATGATATGTTCTCAAGGTTTTTGGATGCCTTGTTGAAAGTCCCCATAAATTTGAAACCTAAGGATTCAATGTGCATTGATTTATTTTGTGAAATCTATAATTCTTGGTTGAGTGCCTTACTCAAGGAGTTGAAGCCTCATATTTTGGACCAGGTACTTGATTGGATAAAGATTGTTGAAGGATCCCAATGTAATTATACATAAAATGTTATGTCTCAAAATGAAAATAGTAGTTGTCTTATTGAGAAAAATTAGAACATGATACACAAAAATGAAAAGTGTATGTTAGAAAATGAGGATCCATGTTGTATGGATGAGGATATTGATTGTAATCAGCTCATAATCAACACATATGCAAATTCATACAATAGTGATGAAGGTGAAGATACATGGTATGATGAGAAAATAGATATGAATGGAAGTTCTTATAATATCTTGGGTGACGAAGAAATAAAAGAGATGCAAGATGCCATTCCATGTCATGTTTTGATCAGTGTAAATAATGCAAGTGCTGATGAAATCTCATCACAAATCAGTGATCAAGACATTGAAGATAAATTTTTAAGCACTCACTCTAAAAAAATTGAGCATGGTTATGTAGGGACGAGTCTTCTTGTGATGAGGATTTTAGTGACAGCCAAACTGATTAGTATTCTGATGATTATGAATGCTCCTAGAAGGATTACTTAGAAGAATTTTCTTCACCTAAAGAATGTAATGATGTGAATATTAATGAAATCACTTGTCCACAAGTGAATGATCAAATTGCACTTGAGGCATACCTAGAATGTAATCCAAGTTTTTCATCAATGGATCATGTTAATTCTATGAATGATGAAGAATTTGAAGACAAGCATATGTGTGTTCAATATGCTAGTCTTGAACGCAATTCTAGAAATGATAAAAATGTTGATGAATGTTCTTATGTCCCTGCTACCCATGATTGTTTGTGTGAAGCAGAGATGGAAATGTCAGGTGTACATGAAAAAGATGATGAGGTGCACATTAATGAATGAAGGAGTTCATTATTGAATGATCAAGTTATGCATTATGACAAACAGATGGATCTAGGATCAACATTATTACCCATTAATAATGAGAAACAATTTGATGGAATTTTAGATTATGTTGACATTGCAAAACATTTTGATCTATGTGTAGAGTAGCTAGATGATGAAAATGATAGTGGGTGTGATGTTAGTCAATATGAAATTGAATATGGGTCTTTCTTTGATGATCTTTCTCATCTTCATAGTATGCAAATGGATATTTTTGTTTTGAATGAGGAGTGCATTAGTGTAAAAGAGAATGAAGGTTCTAGCTCTATTGCTAATGAACATTTTTTAGGTAACAGTGAGTCTCTAGCACATGGGTCAATATTCCTATCATCTGATAATGCACATGAAAGTCTTTTTGTTGACCCTATTAATCCTTAATGTGATAGCATTCAAAATGATTTAGACACTAAACATGTTATGAAAAATCAATGTGAAATTTTTGGCTCAGGCTTAAATTTTGAATTATTTGAATCATTATTTGAGACATTCCATATGGAATTGCATAGTGGTTTGAAGAATGAATTTGACATCATATGTGAACCTGGGATGGAGAACATTGTTTACATGCATTGGATGTTGACATTTTTGTTGAATTCCATGATTTGAATGAAGATGAAGGTATTGTGCGTGTTGATAAATCTAATTTTAAGAACCTTGAAGCATGTAATAATGTGCTTGGGTTGTGTTGTTGGGATGATGAAAAATTGACTTGTCATGCAACATAGTTTAAGGAGTTATACATGTTTGATAATTCTTTGCTAAACACTCAAGAGGATTGCATATTGCTTTTCAACCATGATATCTCTTTTGAGCATGATCATTATGAGGGGGTTAGTGAATGTGATAAGATCATGTTTTCACGTGATCTTGATCTCTATCCTAAAATGTTGCCACTTGATACAAAATTTGAAAATAAAGAGAGTGGTAGTGATGTCGCCTATGTGATTTGGTTTCCATGTGATAACAAAGCTAAACAGCGAGAAATTTTCTACTTTTACAAAGGCAGTATGATACTCGTGTTTGTAGAAATGCAGTCACTCATGTTGTTGTGGTGTGATAGAGGAAACTGTGGATTGATGGATATCAGCTTCTCTAATAGATTGGTGTTTGGAAGAGGTGAGAATTGACTCCCCTTTTTCATTTGGTGGCATGGGGTCACCAAGTGAAGGTAATAAAAGAGGTTGAACGAAGGAGCAGTTTAAGAGGACCTAATGGACTCAGCATTGGGTCTACTCCCTAGAGATCTGGATTCTTTCTATTCCCATAGGGGGCATACATCCCCAATTGGAGTGACTATTGGGACTTTCAAAATTTGCAAATTTGAAACGCCCATATTGAAAATTTTACCTTTGCACAGTCAGATGTGCACCTGAAAAATCTTCCCAAGTGACCTACTTTGGAGGGTCCCAATTTGGTGCATGTTAATTTTTAAACCAAACCCCTTGGTGGACATACTTAATTGACATATTTGAGTATGCATGTCAGGTTTTAGCTTCCCATGATGAGTTTCGATAATGTTTTGAAAAACAAATTTAGAGGGTTCTAGGACTATTTTGTTGTTTGCATATTCTTCGTCCTGTGAAGTGGCCTCTTGTTCGAGCTTATATTTCATGGTTGGATGATCATCAAGATGAATGGATTTTTTCTCTCCATTCTCCCCACATTCATGTGCTTCCTGGTCTGGTTTCAGAGCCTCATGATCTGATTTGCTATTTTTTCAAGATTAAAAGCAAATGCAATTTGTTCTTATTTTACATCTGCATTTCTAACATGTTTCAAGGTGTTCAACTTTGACCCGTAATATCTCGTGAAAAATGATGATTGAAGGAAAATCCTCTTGTTCACATGCTCATTGGACCTAAATGAGCTAATGTTTCTGCTAGCGGCTTCCTAGGAGATGATTTGATATTTTTTGAGGTGGTGACTTGGTGAGCTTTAATTTGTTTTGAATATATACAATTGCAGAAAAGTTTGACTAAGAAAATTTGACATTGAATATCTTGCACCTTGGGATATGTTTTTTCGAGCATTTTTTGTACTGCATTCTTGATTCAAATGTCTACATGCTTGTGCATTTTCATAGCTCCGGGAGGTCATTTTACCATTTTTTCTAGAGTGATTCCAAAGCCAACTTGGGCAGCTTTGATCACAGTGCAAACATGCTAGAAATGAAATTTTGATGTCAACCCAGTTTATGTTTTCACCTTAGATGCATTCAAAGGAAGCCACAGATCAATTCATGATGAAACTTATTTGAAAATGATTTTTATTTTTAGCCAGGTCCACATGGAGACCCGACATGCTTATACAGTTATGAAGTTGAGTTGGGAGATTTCACATGTGAAAATGATATGTCAATCTTTAACAAGGAATGTTTTATGTTTAAATATCAATTGTGGATAGTTGTGATCATATAGATCAAGTTTCAATTTCAATCTCATCAGCGAGTATCAGAGGGCTAGAAAGTGATATAGATCATGCCATTCTAGGGTACATTAGTGTGGCAGAGTTACCTTCATCATAGATAGTTCTTTTCTTAAAAATACGATAAAATCAAAAGCATGTGGTAACACCTACCTCAAAGGCCTACATGAACACATCTATAACTAGTCAAGTCTACAAGGTCTATGTTCTTGATATAGATATAGTACTTGTTTGTAATTCTGGTGAAGAGGGTGTTCATCTAAAATGCCCTCAAGTATACAACCAAAGGGGGTATCCCTAAAATGATTGGCACTGTCCTAAGTGCTTGGTTGAAAATAGTGGGCGCCCATTGCCTCCTAGGTATGGGTGTGGTGGCAAGAGTTCTTTTGTTCATTGTGCATGGTACTAGGAAAACATGGGTTGCAAAAGCTATTTATAATGTGATGATGAGTGTTCTTAGTGATTCAACTATGCAAGTGGGGCAATTTTTTCTTTAAATTTTATTGAAGATTGAGCTTCCATAAGTGGATAAAAATTTATTAAATGCTATGTGCTTGATTGGCCGCATGGAGTTGGAAACATGGCATCATTCACAAGTGCGGAAACCATTCGAAGACTATATTTTTTGGAGCTAAGTAGAAGAGTGGCTTGAAGTAGATATAACCATCAAAACCACTCTAAGTTATCACCATGAGAGGAATAACCCAGGGAATGTGGTAATACATTTTGAGCTTGCAATGAATAGAACTATGGTATGATTGTAAATAACACTATCAAGGGCTTATGCTGTGGGGCAGCCACTGTGATAGGTTTAAAAGGGTCTTTTTATATTCCAAAGCATATTTACACTATTACATGGAGCAGCCATTGTGATGCTTAGGTAGGTAAATTGGGCATTACAAAGAAGAGTCCTATGTAGCTGAAAGAATGTGTTGAGAAATATGTGCCACCTCTGAGAATTACTTTAGAAGCGGCTAGAGTTTTCATTAAGCAACGACCAACATCTTCCATGAAGGTGAAGTGTAGTAGATTTCATGATGCTTGATATGGGTAAATCTAGTGTATGTTTACCATGCCCAATGCAGTAGCCCACGCTTAACAATAATATGTATCAAAAAAATTTGAGGTAACACATAGAAACTAGGAAATGTGTATGATGTGAATGGAATGCCATAGTCTTTGCTGAGAGTAGGTATTCCTTCATGCTTTAGCATTTCACCCTATTGATCGGGCCTATGTGCTATTATACGGGGTTGTTGAGAGATAGCAATTGACCACATTTCATTTTTCACATTTCAATAGAAGTGTTTGAAGGCTATCTAGTTGAGGGTTACATGATATTAAAATAGAAAATCTCTCATCCAAGCGGCATATCTTGAGAAAAATTAAGAACAATTCAGTGAACACATCAACACACCTAGAGATGGCTCAATAGCTAAATGGAGGTGTTGGCACCAAGATAAGGCAATGTTGTTGCAGGGGAAGCTGCCACACCTAGTGAATAAATTCATGTATGTTTGCACCTACAGTAAAGGTGAATCACAATTGTGAGAGATGGATACATAAAATGAGTCAACACATATTGTGAAGGCTTGACGACTATGAAGTGTGGCATGGTTATTGGGAAATGATTTGCTGCCATGAAGCTGCCATCAATGATAGCTACAGGGGGGTGACAAGTGTGCTGCTCAAGGGGTAATTAATTTGATATGGTGGAGGAAATTTCGATGTGAAGGAGACATTCAAAGCTGCATTCCCATGTTAACACTTCACTGGGGGATCAAAGTAACCTAGCAGCAGACCGCCATAGCTTGAAATCTACATGAACATGAAGAAATGAAAAAGGGATAAAGTTAGGGAAAAATAGAAGTGAAATAAATAGAGGAGAGTGAGCAACATGGCTAAATATCTTCCTTAGCTTGCTGATCTCATGCACAAGAAGATGACGCCAACAGAAGGGTTGCGAGCTGTGTGAACTCTCGCTACGTGGCCATGGTGGGACCAAGAACAATTAAAAGGCATGGGAAGTATACTGTTTTCTCAATGGTTTGTTTTTTGAAAGCCTTCATTTTAAAAAAAAAAGGAAAACGTTTAAAATTTAAACATTTCCTAAATAAAGTTTTAGAAAGAAATATGGGACCATTTGAATTTTTTCTTAAATGATGTTTACAATACTAAGTAAATGGAGAAGGGCATGGGTGAGACAAATATTTTCCCAATAAGTGGAGGTGGTATTTTTATTTTTTAAGGAAAAAATATTTTAAATGTGTAGTGAAATATAAAGGTGTCAATGAATTTTTTTCCCGATGGTAAAATATTTAGAGGCCTTTATTATATAAAAGCAAACACTTTAAAATGTGAGGTAAATTAAGGCATAGGTAAAAAAATTCATTTTATTTGAAGGAGTGACTTAAATATTCACTATACTAGAAAAATTCATATTTGTTGTTGGGCAGTAAATATGAGGGAAGTAGGGTATGTGCAAGATCATCATGGAAAAAACAGGCCCTTAAGTGGCAAAAAATTTAGAAAAATCAGAGTTAGCCAACTTGATGTAAAAATTTGAATAAGTTATCTATATTATTTCAAAAATATGTAAGAATAGAATCTATAGAAAATTGAATGTAGTTTCTAAACTACTAGGGTTGTTTAAAAAATAAATAAATCTATTTGGTGAAAATTTGAAATTTCAATGTAGTAGTACTTAAATTTATGGGAAAAAATAAGAAGTAGGTGTCTGTCTAACCACCCTAACCACAATAAAATCATAATATTTTTTTATAAGATTTTAGATATAAGTAGAGGACTCATGCCCCAATGTGATGCATATTTTTTTGTAATTTTTGTCCAAGTAAATAATTAATTATGAATTTTTATTGCAACTTTTAAAAATATAAAAACTCATATGTCGACCACCTTAACTTGGTCAAAACTTCATGAAATTTAATTTTTCTTTTTAATCCTATAGTATGCAAAGCATAGAATGTGATGCATTTTTTGGATTCAAAAAATATGATACCGTTTGAAAACTATAGATGTTTTTCAATCAGCCTATCAATCAAGACTTTATTCATAATTTGAATTAAAAATTAATAATAATTACTTATTAAATTCAAAGTAAAGCATAATTTATATTGGTGGAAAGCTATGAATCTCCTTTAAAAACCCTTTTCATTTCATAAAATTTGGGTTAAAAAAATGTCGCCAGCCACATACCCATCATATTGCCACTTTTTGGCCCATCATGATCTTGCACATACCCAGCACATGAATTTTTAACCTAAGATAGGTATTCAAAGGCAAGCATTTTAAATAAAAACTTCCAAATATTGTTGTGTAGAATGCAATTAAGAGTGCATGGGAAAATATTTTCACTAAAGCCCAAAGTGCAATATTCAAAAAAGGCCTTCACTATGTAAAGGTAAATATTTGAAGATGAAGTGTAATGGTAAGTGCAACAAAGGGCAGAAATATAAGACTTTCTTGGGAAAAGCCATTTTTCAGCTACAAGTGGATAAATTTGAGATGGACATTTTCACGAAGAGGGGAACTTTCTATTGTAGATAAAACAAAGAGAAAAGAGCAAAGGAAAAGTTTTTTACTGCAAAAGGAAGAGAGAAGAGAGAGTATTTAATTTATTGTTGTTGATTAATGAAGAAGGAAGTTTCCAAGTGTCTTTTACAGATTGACTTTAGGGCTTCTTCTATTTCTTCTTATTCTCATTCTCTTCTTATTATAAAGGGTTTTGAATTCTTGTATGGGTTGGGTAGATAGAGAAATGCTGAGTCTAAGTCATGAATTGAGTGTACAAGTTGTAATTGTTGATTTCATGAGTAAATATCAATTAGTTTGTGTAAGAAAAGCATGAATGTCATCTAATTGTCTCTAGATTTGTACACATTTTATCATATGAATTCAATAGTAAAAAGTATGTTTGAGTTTTTCATTTCAATTTCCCTGAGATTGTGTTATGTGTTCATGGTTCTATTTCGAGGAAGTAGTTAAATTACTTTGAGTAGATAATTGTGATTTCAAGTGTGCAGGGTGGATCCATAAGAAGAATTTGATTGAAAATAGGAATGGATCTATTGGTGTAATGCATTAGTAGTTTGAATCCACTGGTTGAATTTTATTTGCTAATGAATTATTTTTATGATTATGCATTTGACTCCACGGACCAGAATTAGGAATTGATTTGTCATTCAACTTAATGCATTCTCAAAAACAATTTAAATTCAAAATCATTTTTTTTGTTGTTGTTGGGTTTAGGTTTAGTGTTGAATTCTTCTTCCCAATTGCTAAGTGTTGATATACCAAAACATATCCAGATTTAAAGTTGTCAATTATTTCCTTCGTATATTTTCATTAGGAATTATCTACTATAAAATGCAATGTTTGTGTATAATTCAATTAAGTATTTAGGCATTGTGAAGGGATACCTAACTTGGTCCAACAGAGCTAGAAGTGAAGGATATTTCTTTCTTTGACTGAATCTTGTCAGTTGGCCAAATCCCTCTTTAAGTTTGAGCATAAGAAATTGGCTATTCTTTAGAACTCATTAGACCGGTCGATTTGGAACACCAACACCTTGGTAGTTCATTGATGGTACACCTTATTGTAGTTGATTTTTTTGAAGGTTACCTTGGTATTGCATTGGTGGTTTGATTTTGGTGAAAGTTACCTTGGTAGTTCATTTTTGGCATACCTTGTTGATGGGGATTTTTTTGAAGGGTATCTCGATAGTTTGCTTGTAGTACACCTTATTGGGGTATATTATTTTGAAGGGTACCTTGATAGTTCATTTGTGGCACACCTTTTTGGGGTTTTTTTTTTGAAGGTTACCTTGGTATTGTGTTGATGGCTCACCTTGTTGTGGTTGATTTTGTTGAAGGTTACCTTGATATTGCATTGATGGTACACATTGTTGTGGTTGATTTTTTTGAAGGTTGCCTTGGTATTGCATTGATGGTACACCTTGTTGTGGTTGATTTTGTTGAAGGTTAGCTTGGTATTGCATTGATGATACACCTTGTTGTGGATTTTGTGATAATTTTGCTTGTTGATATTGTGAGTTGTTGGAAGTGTCAATGTATGATGTGTGTTGTGGCATGTATTTCCCTTGTGATGGGTTTCTACCTTGTTGGTCCATTAGAAGTTTTAACAAATTGAACAAGCAATTGTGGCACAATAGTATCAAGGAAATGCACCCCAAGATTAGATTACAACCATACTAATAAAATGAAGTTCTAAAATAATGAAATCAATTAAACAATGTAATCCTAAAGATAACATAAATTTAATTTAAAACCTTAAAAGCTATACCATCCCATGTTGGAGTTGTTTTTGTATTAACTTTCAGATGTTGGATTGCTCATTTCAATACAAAGTATCCATTTGTGTTGATACAAAATCTTCAATTTGTGTTGATAATGGTGAAATAGAATGTGATAATAACTATCAATGTGCTAAAGAGATAATTTCTCGCCGCTTCACTATGAAGATTCTAAATGATTTATGAGAGGGTAGAAGATTATTTTGTAGATTTCTTTTTTTTGAAGATGAACGATCAAGATTTTGTAGTAAAAGATCATGATCAACAGTTCAAAACTATTGAGAGGAAATATATTGGAAGAATTAGTGGTTTTAGATTGGAATAATTGGTGGGATTGGGAAGCCAATTTGAGTGGTTAGTGGGATTGGTTGATGGGATTAAATAAAGTAGTGGGATTAGAAAATAGATGAGTTAGTTAACCAATTAGAGTGAGAAATAAGTGATCATGGTTTTCTCAATCAAACGAGGAGGCTAAGGATAATAAATTAATTGAATAATTAACCAATATTAGGACATGAACGTGCAAGTCATGTTTAACTTTAACACATAAAGTTGTATTTGTTTGTTGACTATGTTGAATGATGTCAAATAATTGATTTAATTATTCAAGTTTTAGAGAAGGAAGTGACTTAATTAAATTATTAAATGATAAAAATTTAATTGGTTTCTATGAATAGGGTATATTAGGGACATAATTAAATAATTGATGTTTATATAATTAATTAGGAGGAATAAAGTTAAATCAAGACATTTATTAAATAAATGAGATATATTTAATTATCCATAAATGATGATTTAGGATGAATTGATTAAATAATATTAAATCACTTAATTAATAGTTGAATATAGAATTTGATAATAATCAAATAATAATGTATTATTTAATCATTTAAGCAAGAAGGGTGAAAGTTAAATAGTGTTGTTTTCCAATTAGGACAATTTAGGGTATCTACAACTATAACAATATCGAAACACCCATGAGTAAGTACTACACTATATTAAATAGTGGTACCAAATAATTTTTTTCTATTGAAATCTGACTCCCCTCTTTATGGGTATCCTTACCACATCTTATCAATAATGAAGAGTATCGAGTATAAAAACTACATGAGTTAGAGTTTCTAATTTTTTTTGTCTCAATGTATTGAATTATTTGCAAGCCTATCAAAAGCATATTTGTCATAGTTACAACAAAATGATCAAGACTCAGAAAATTGAAGTAGGTGATCTAGTCCTTAAAGAAAATTAAAAAAAATTGGCAAGACCAAGACAACAAAGTAAAGTTTGAGTCTAACTATTTGGGACCATTTTTTATCACAGTGAGCTATGGGTTATGAGTCTACCAACTTGCAACACCTGAAGGTGAGCCTCTATAACATCCCACTGATAAAAACCTCCTCAATAAATTCAATGCTTAACCCTCAAGGTATACCAATTTTAAAAAATAATGGTAAAGAGAAATAATCTCTCCAATAGTGAAAACCAGTTTGGTGATGCCTTGGTTAGGTGTTGTGGTGAAAACATGTTTATAGGAATCATGTGTAGTAAAATAATCATAAACAAAAAATAGAAAAAATTTAAGGTAAAAAATCACCCTCTAGTGAAAACCATGTCAATGGTACTTTGAACAAGTACCAAGGTAAAAACCTATTGTGCCATGTGTAGTGAGTAGCATGTACCACATATCAATTTCTTATCCATTCCATTCATAAAAAAGTCATCATCCCATTCATATACATCTACCTATCATATTTTTACTTATCCACCTAGCAGGGCCTGGTAATTTACTATTGTCTAGCATTATCCATCCCACCTAATACCATAATAAAATTGGTCCATTAAATACATAATAAATTATCCTACAACTAATTGGGAGAATTTTTCTTAGACCTAGTCATTAGAGTGGATCCTTTTTATATCCATAAAACTAAAAAATCAAAAACATAAAAAATTTAAAAATCTAAATGTCATCAAATATTCCAAAAAATAAATAAATCCAAAAACAATAAATATTCCAAAAATATAGAAAAATTCAACTCCTACACAAATTCACTCATCCATAATAAAATCATCACCCATAATAAAACATTCATCACTATAATCATCTTTGAAAAAGCAAGAAAAATCAAATTACACATTAGTCAAAACATAGAGAATTCAAGAAAAATCACGAGATAAAATTACTACTAGGTAAGTGCACAAAGATGGTGGCCAAAAAGTAGCCACTCCAGTTTTTGGTCCCAAAATAGGAAAAACATGAGCATGTTTAACAAAACATTCTCATGTTATGGGTTGGTAGTGATTGAGCCTAGGCTCGGTCACCACCAAGCCAAAATGTGAGTGTATTATAATGCACTCGCATTATGGTTTGAATTTAAAAATTTGTGAGAATGTTATAACATGCCCAGGCTATATGATTGCTTAAAATATGAGTGTGTTATAACCTGCTCACATTATGTGTTGCATTGAAATTTTTCTCTTTCTTTTTTCTCTCTTTTTTTCTCTTTCTTTTTCTTCTCTTTTAGTGAAACTGTATACATGAAAGTATAAGTTGAAATTTACATATGGAAATTTACTTTCATATACTTTAAGTTTTATTTCATGTATACAGTTTTAATATTTTTAAGTATTTTCAGATTTCTAAGAGTTATAAAGCAAATTCTAGTTTTTGGAAGATCTTATAGTTTTTTAGACAATCAAATTTAAGTAATCAACATGTCAAATTTTAGTAATCATAAATTTGTATCATCTTTCTCTCTCTATTTATATCTCACTCATTATTTATCCCTTATTCTCTAGACCTATTGGACACACTCTCCCCTTCCATCTCTAATTCTCCTTATCTTTCCATTCTCTTTTTCTCTATCTCCATCCCTCTATACTTCTCTCTATATCACCTTCTCTCCCTCTCTCCCTCCTTTCATCTCTCTCTCTCTCTCTCTCTCTCTCTCTCTCTCTCTCTCTCTCTCTCTCTCTCTCTCTCTCTCTTCCACCCACTCACCTTCTCTCTCTACTTTACTCCATCTTACCTATCCCTCTCTACCTCTATCTCTCCCTCATTCTCTCTCTCAGTCTCTCCATCTTCCTATTGAACACCCAAAATACTAAGAAGGGGGGTTTAATTAATATTCTATTAAACCATTCAGACATTAGCCATCCAATTACTAAAATATATTAAATTTCAATTTTAAATGAAAGTACGAAACATTCGCATAATCACATAACACATGAACACCAAGATTTTACGTGGAAAACCCAAAATTGGAAAAACCATAATGAGTGTTAGCTCACACTACATTATATCCAAATATATTATATTATAGAAAGGCTCATTGTCTAGTGGAATCACTACCCATAGAGAATAAAATAGAAGATAGAATGGGTGGCTTATAGCCTATTGAGTTGATATAATAGCATCTATAAATGTTGGATTATAGTTCCAATGAAGTACAAAAATAATTTTTGCACTAATCTAGATCAATGTTCTACTCTACTGTGAATTTTCACACTACTGATCAACTTCGTATTATACAAATTTTGGTGGAACACAATACGTGTCATCTATCACTCATCACTTACACTTTATCCACTAAATACTTAAATCAATCTCCTATATATATCCACATCAAGTGTAACTTCAATAAGGTCAGCCTAATTGGAAGTAGCACACAAAATTTAAACATGTCATTCTCAAACCATTTCATCCACATCTTGCACCTTAATTCAAAATTCAATTCACCTCAAGATAGGTCGAGATGGACCTAATATAAGAGTACAACACATATTAATCCTTCATAAAACACAAAACATGTTAGGTCGGCTCCACATAAGACCTAAACACAAAAACCTTCATCTGTGCACCCACTAGCCACATGAATTCAAAACTCAATCCTATCTTAAATTCCCACTCAACCAACATCTATAATCTTATCTACAACATCATAACTTGAAATGATCATTCACAAAGTAATGTAGAGTCTCCCACATCAACACTTTGTACATGAAATAGCTGCAATATATAAAACTAAACTTTGTCATTCATATCTTCTAAGATACTTCACCAAAAAACAAAAAATATTGGATTTACATGCATATGATGATTACCAAATTACTTTTAAAATCACAAAGTGATATCTCTATTTCTAGTTGAGTTCAAACCAAAAAATTGACCCACTAAACCACTGTATTGGAAGATTTGATAATTAGACAAATTTTTGAGTTGTTATACTTTCCAGACCAACTTATCCTATACAAATGTCTTCAAAAACATTTGCAAACCATGTTGGGATGATCCACAATAATGTTTTCATCAATTAAATCATTGGATCAATCAAAATGTACATACCATTCTCATGTTACTAGACAAAATCATCTTCCAACAATTTCCCCCTTTGTCATTGATGGCAGCATGCTCTCCAAAAACATTTTATAAAAACTTTCTCTCCCCCTTACACATATCTTTCCTTCCCAAAAAAAATCAATAATTTCCACGTATCTCTCCCAAATATCTTTCCAAGAATCTTTCTAAATATCCCTCCCCCTTTGAAATCAATGGCATGGGTTGTGTCGATACCAACTCTTATATACTCCCCCTCTTACATATGCATAAACAAGAAAAAGTGAAAGAAAGAACTAACTTCCCCTTAGGAAGTTAACTCAAAACTTCTACATCATCTACATATTTACAAAAGAATCTGAAAAGCTTGAAAAACTTGAAAGATGTATAGAAATATAAATTTTCAACCCAAAGATGTTGACATTTGAAGCTTTTGTCAAATGAATTACCATGAAAATTTACATGTTTCCCATTCTTTCTTTGCTGTTGTAAGCATTTTGTATTGAGACTCAATCTCAACCAAGGGTTCCTCTCCTTCTGAAGTATTGGGAGTAATATATAGCTTTGAAATATTATTAGCATAGGTAAGGGTACTTGAGATAGCTATACACTTCATCTTCACCAAGTCCCTTAGCTTATCAATCTTCTTAATTATTTCTTATTTTTTGCTCTATAGAGTAGAGAATTTATCATGTAGATCCACAATAGTAGTCTAGGTTTGATCGTCTCTATCCTGTATTGGATCATAATCACTTGATGCACTACTTATTTGTGTCTCAATTTCATCCATGGCATCCTTTATGCTCTATGTGGCATTCATCCACTTAATACAATAAAAAAATAAATTATTTGCTTCTTCTTCATAGGATTGTACATCCTTCAAACTTTCTTCAACTTTTTTATTTACAGATGTACACTTCTTTGTGATATACAACAATTTATTTTCTACAATCCTTTCCTCAACTACCATTTCTAATTAACCCTTTAGTTTGAAGGAATATTAATTGAAGGAATTAATCAAGAAATTGAAATTCTCCATTATAGATAACAATGAATCAATTTTTGTATCAAGGGTTATCTCCTACAATGCATTCACAACTTCATCCATGAATTCATTACTCTTTTGGTATGTTTCAATAATCTCCTTTCTTACTGATGTGTGAAACATATCACCTAGATGTAACTTTTGAATGGGATAAATTTTGTCTAAGACCACACTACCTTGTTGCATGGGGAATTGTAACAATTGAGATGACACAACCGGTTGGAATCTTACATGTTTAAAAAAAAAATTCATAGGATTATTGGAGGAATATTCACTGAAAGGCTTAGGTAACTTTATTTTCTTAGCTTCTTCATCCTTCCTAGACTTAGTATTATCCTCTTCCTCTATTTTTTCTTCATCTTTAGAGGTATTCTCCTTATCTTTTTCTTCATCATCCTTTTCCTCTTCATCACCATTATCTTTGTTCTCTTTTCTTTGCTTATTCTATTCATTTTTGTCTTCTTCTCCTTCCTTATTACCATCTTCTCTTCCCTTATTTTCTTCATTTACTTTCCCCAATTCATTATCAACACCATTCTTGTCACCTTCATCGGAGGTCTATCTATATCTTTTGGAGGACCAAATGTCTCTGAGTTTCCTTGATGAGTATTTACCAGAGGAATAGAAGGATTGTCTTCTGCTATACCATGTGTTGTTGAAGGAATAGAAGTGTTATCTTGTGAAGTTTCCTCTACAACCTTTGCAACTTCCCCATTTCCTTATATTGGTTCTTTTGTATCTAGAGGATTGTTAATATTTTCCTCTACATTAGTAACTCCATCATTGATCTCATGCTCATGGTGAGAATCATATGTGTGCATATCTCCTTGTTTAATTTGTTCTTGAGCACTAGAGTTATGAGTTAGTCCTTCTTCAGTTGTCAGGGGGTATGTGCAGGATCATCATGGAAAAAACAGGCCCTTAAGTAGCAAAAAAATAGAAAAATTAGAGTTAGGTAACTTGACATAAAAATTTGAATAAGTTATCTATATTATTTCAAAAATATGTAAGAATAGAATATGTAGAAAATTGAATTTAGTTTCTAAACTACTAGGTTTTTTTTTTTCTTAAAAGAAATCTATTTGGTGAAAATTTGAAATTTCAATTTTCTTAAATTTCAGGGAAAAAATAAGAAGTAGGTGTTTGTGACCACCTAACCACAATAAAATGATAATATTTTTTTATAAGATTTTTAGATATAAGTAAAGGACTCATGTCCCAATGTGATGCATACTTTTCTGTAATTTTTCCCAAGTAAATAATTAATTATAATTTTTTTATTACAATTTTTTAAAATATAAAAAATAATGTCAAACCACCTTAACTTGGTCAAAACTTCATGAAATTCAATTTTTATTTTTTAAATCCTATATAATGCAAAGAATAGAATGTGGCACATGTTTTGGATTAAAAAAATGTGATATCCTTTGAAAGCTATATATGTTTTCAATCATTCTATCAATCAGGACTTTAGTCGTAATTTGAATAGAAAATGAATAATAATTACTTATTAAATTCAAAGTAAAGAATAATTTATATTGGTGGAAAGTCGAGAATCTCCTTTAAAAACCCTTTTCATTTCATCAATTTTGGGTAAAAAAAAAGTCATCAGCCACATACTCATCATATTGCCACTTTTTGGCCCATCATGATCCTGCACATACCCCAGGAGAAGAATTAAATTTTGTACATGTTACTCAACCATGTCATTACACTCTTTCTAGATCATATCATGCTCATTGTAATCCATTCCCATAATAATATAAATACTTTCTTTTTTGTTCTAAGATCCTTGTTGTAGATGGAAGCCAATGTGGTTTAGTTTGCTTTAGTTAGGGGAGCACAAACACTCTTTATAGCTTCATCTTTCATCTTCGCATGCTCCATAATTACATTCTCTCTTATTTTCAACAAAGTATACCATGCATCATCTAGTATATCCTTTTACATATTCTACATATCTACATCAAACACAACAATGTAATGAACTATAGCTTAAATTATGTTAGCTTGATCTACCTCATGAGCTTCCTTGTATAATTATGTTGTTTCCCTTAGCATCTCATTTTGCACTATATTATTAAAAAGTTCTTCAACCTTCATAGGGGAGTGAGGTCTCTTCGATTGTTTCTATTTAATTTCTTTTTCCAAATTCTTCTTTGTTCCTTTCTGCTTTTTTATCTAGAGGAGCCTTCTTGTCTTGCTTCACCTTTTATCTCTTCTAAATTTTAGATCTTTCTTTCTCTTTCTCATCTTCCTCCTCACTATCTAAATCTAAAATATGAATTCTCTTTCTTTTTCTAATAAGAGGAGCTTCATCCTCTTCCAACTATTCTTCCCCAGTAATATTAATTCCAATTTCCTTTTTCCTTGTGCCTTTTCTTGACTCTCCTTGTAGAAACAACATGGGGTATTGTGGTGGAAGTTTTCTTTTCTTTCTCCCTAGTGGCATGAAATACTTGAGGGGTAGATGTAGATTTCATTTTCTCACTAGTTTTAGGAAGAGATGTGGTAGCAGATCTTATTGATCTTCTTTAGGTACCAAAGGCTTTTGTTCCACTACTATTAGCTCTTGCTTTGTCTCTAGCATACTTAACTTTTTCCATTGAAAGACCACTAGTTTCTTGAACTCTAAGTGAACTTCCATTGAATTTTCTTCATAATTCCCATACCTTGGCTTATTGGGATATTTAGGATTGTTTAGTGCAACACCTTTGCATATCCAACAAGTTCTACCTCTAACACTTCATAACCTAGCTCTAAAACCCGAATGGTCCTAGGTTCTACTACTTCCATTATACAAAAATCCATGGAGATAGGGAAAGTGATGTCATTTTTGTATCTCTCCACAACACTTATTGGAATCCTTTGTCTCTCTTTCATTCTTCTTTGGAATATTGCAAAGAAGGTTGCAAGGGAATCATCCTAAGCAATCATATCTCCAATACCTCTCAAATAATCTCATATTTGGTGTGCTATAGGCCTTGCACCTGACTAATTGACCTTTCCAACCACAAGAACTTCCCTCAAGAAGAAAAAGAGTAAACACATTACAATTGTACCATACAGGAATATATACTTCTTCTTCTTAATTTCCTTCAAATTTTCCATCAAATATTTTTGGAGCAACTCGTAGAGGTCATAATCAACATTGTTCTCTACCATGTCATGTGCCACATGAATTGTGGTGGTAGAGACCAAATTATCTCTATTGGTATAGTATATCTTGTATCCAATAGGAATAGTTGTATATCTAATTATTAGACTCCTAATAGGATTTACTGTGAAGGCTCTTTAGTCAAATGTAGCACTTGTTCTCTCCATTACATCCCCTTTTTTATGAATTTTAGGACTGGAACTAGTCCAATCGACCATAAACTATTTATCTCTCTAATAAATTCCTTAGTAATCATATGAGACCTGTCCAACAATCTGTATTGTAACGCCAAGAAAGTGCAGAACGAAAAGATTAAGAGCAAGCATGCAATACAAATCTAAATGCAATCTAATGCTAAGCAACAAAGAACTAAGGAAAGTAAAAACGTAAATAAAAATTGAACAATCTCACCAAATTTGTACATATTTCCATGATTCATCTTGATTACCCTTCTCCATTTTGTTGTTCTGGTATAATTTCCCTCAGATTTTCAAGAGTTCGTGCAAGTATAGCCTATGATAGTGATTTAGCAAAACATCGAAGATTCAAGATAGCTGCTCTAAAAAGTCATAAGATTTTGAGAGAGATTGGAATGATGAAGACCAGATCAATTTATAGAAAATTGATTATTCAAACGATAGGCCAAGATTGAAAGATCAATGGACGGTTGAGATTGACTAATTAGTCATGCATTCTGATAATAGTTAGTAATGACATGAGTGATATAAATTAGAAATAGAATTAAAGATTAAATAAATGATTTAATCTTCTAGTTTGGTATTTGAAAACATAAGAATTATCTTTGCATGACAAATATAAAGATGGATTAAAGCAACTCTTGTTTGAATGCATGCACAAGGTTTAATTAATTAAATAGGAATATTTAATTAATCCACATGTACATGCAAATGAGTTAGAACTGGACGATTGAATGATTTGACGAAGAGATTACTCGAGAACGCCACTCAAACATTAAATCAAGAGTTAACTGAGTGATTTGAATAGATCTTTGAATCAAGTAAAAGTGAATACTTAGATAACTCACACAATTATCTAAATATAGAGGAATGCGTTAAAATAGAATTCATGAATTAAATAATTCATTCAATTCAAGATTTGATATTTGAAGAATAATTAAATAAATAAATAATTTTTTTAATTAAGTGATGAAGGGATTTAAATGAATAATTAAATAAATAAAGAACTTATTTAATTATAGTTGAAGTATGATAAAAAGTAAATTAAATAAGAATTTATTTAATTTGACAAGAAGGATAAGGTTAATTAGTAACATAATTAAATAAAAAGCGTTTATTTAATTAATCAGATGGAATAAAGAAAAGTATGAATTAATTAAATAATTAAGATTATTTAGTTAATAGAAGAAATGAAGAGTTTAGTGAATAATTAAATAATTAGGATTATTTAATCATGACCATGAAGAATACGAATTATGAAGAATATTGAAGTCACTGGCTTAAACTAGATTTCAGTGTCTACATTTTCCTGTCTTTGATACAATGTCATTTCAGCATTGTGTCAAAGAAAATCGATAAAAATATGCCCCAGTCAAAGTAAGATGAGGAAGAATGATGAGGAGGTAGTGGTATACCCCCTCGAGAAGACAGGTGGGTTCAAAGAACATGAGTGTGCTCTCTAAATCGATGAGAGAACTAGAAGATGAAAGAAAAAAGGATCGAGGAAAATAAATAAGGGTGGTGAAGATGTAGAAAAGAAGAAATTTTAGTGTGAAAAGAAAGATGAATAATAAAAGACTATGATGTTAGTATTAGCAATCTTCGATGTCAGGAGATACACATACCGGATAAGACTGTGAGTCTGGTTTCGGTGTGATGACTATCTATATAAGGCATGACCAAGCCTGGTTTCAGAAAGACATGTATCATATAAGACATTGAGTCAGATGCCATTGATGTGATAACCTATGTAAGGGTATGGTTGATTGTTTGAAAATGTCGATTATGCAGGAAGGTCTCATCCTATATAAGACATAGATTGTTTTTTTGATAGCTATATTCAGGAAGGACTCATCCTAAACAAGATACGGGTTGATTGCTGTGATGATGTCTGTTTTTAAGGACACACCCTATAGCAGACATTAGTTTATCTATTTTGATTGTTTCGTTTGGAAAGTTGTTTGATTTGACTTAGAGACATTGCTAACTTGTTCACCAGATTGATGCATGACTTGATACGATGTGTGGACAATTGACTATGTATGACGACAAACCCTAAAGGACTGACCTAGTGTGGCCTCAGGGTCTCATCGGTTGATGGCCTTTCCTACATTATACATGCAGAGAACTTGTAGTTGACTTGACCTTGACTGACAAGACTAACTACAAATAGAAGACATGTGTGAAAGTGAATGTGATGAACCCTAATGGATTGACCTAGTGTGGCCTTGGGGGCTCATTGATTGATGGACTTGCCTACGTTATACATGCAGAGACTTCGTAGTTCAACACGACCAATCACCTTGTCATATAGACATATGAATTGAAGCATGATTTTATACAGACAAACCTAAACGGACTGACCTAATGCCTCAAGGGTACATTGGCAGATGGCCTTTCCTACGTCTAGTCACAAAGGCAACGTAGTTCAAAAAATGACAAAGACTGACAAGTGCGACTAACTTTAACTCTATTTTTGGATTTTCAATTTTTTTTTTTGTCTTTTTTTTTGTTTGATGTTTTTGTGTTTTTGTTGGTCATTTTGTGATGTTTTTGAATTTTTCTATGGTTTTACGTCATCAACACAACCAATGGAAGAATCAATATGACACACATCAAGTGTTTTCCCCCAGTCAAGTATAAGACCAATTGATTATGAATAGGGTAAAATGGGGGATATGAAATGCACTCGGTGTCAATCATTCCAAGTTATGGGGAAGACTACCACTTATTATGAATGGTATATACAAGGGATGGATACGAAAGATAAGGGATATGTACAGGGATAGGTAGTATGTACAAGGATAAGGCTACCACTTATTATGAATGGTATATACAAGGGATGGATACGAAAGATAAGGGATATGTACAGGGATAGGTAGTATGTACAAGGATAAGGACTATGTACAAGGTAGTGGACTATGTATAGGGTAGTGGACTATGTACAGAGATAAGGACTATGTACAAGGAGAGGTAGTATGTATAGGGATGTGCTAGATTAGAATAATAGTAGACAAAGGAGCAGAGTCAACTACACATGGTGCTTATTTTTGGGTTTTCACCATGGTACCTATTCAAAGCGCCACCGAAGTGGTTTTCACTATTGGACGAATTATTTGTCTTTACTATTTTCTAGATTATATATATATATATATTTTTTTTGGTGTTACCAAGATGCCTGTTTTCCAGGTTTTCACTTTGGTAACAATTTTTGTGATTTTATGACTTTTTTGTATTTTTTGTGAATTAAGACAAGGCTCTCAGAAGCTATGCATAGAACTTCTTCAAATGAAGACTATTGATTGGTGAGGACAATGGTTCCCCTTCAGGAGTAGAGAGTTGGTACACTCTTGATCCAAAATCTTTTGTAACAATATAAGGTCCTAACTAGTTTGGTTCAAACTTTCCTGGTTTGTCTCTTTCTGCTTGATTCTTGGGTTCTCCATTAAAACCAGGTCACCAATGTCAAAGTTTTTGTTCAAGACCTTCCTATTATAGCTATGATGAAGTCGATTCTGATATGCTTGGAGATGGTCTAGTGCCTTTTGTCTTTGCTCATCTATGAATTCTAGCTCATGGAGTCTCGATACTCGGTACTCTTCATCATCAATGTGGCCTTTCAAGGATACCCTTAGGGAAGGAATATCGACCTCAATAGGAAGAATAGCTTTAGAACTAAATACTAGTGAATAGGGAGTGGCACCAATGGGAGTATGGATACTTGTGCGATAAGCCCATAAGGCAGGGTTAAGCTATAAATTCCAGTCACGACCAGCATCATTGACAGTCTTCTTAAGGATTCTAATGATGGTTTTGTTAGATGCCTCTGCTTGGCTATTACCTTGTGGGTAGTATGGAGTGGAAAAGTGATGTTGAATATGAAATTCATCACACAGATGGTGGACTTCTTGATTCTTAAAGGGGTGGCCATTATCAGTAATTATGGACTAAGGGACACCATACCGACAGATAATATAATTAAGGATAAATTTAGAAATCTGTGTGCCGGTAATGTATGTCATAGGAATGGCTTCAACCCACTTCGTAAAATACTTAGTGGTAGTGATAATGAATTTGTGTCCATTAGATGATGTGGGGTGGATCTTACCTATGAGGTCAAGTCCCCATTGGGAAAAGGGCCATGGTGATGTTATAGGACAGAGCTCTTGTGTTGGCGCATGTATCAAGTCTCCATGAACTTGGCATTGGTGGCATTTCGTTACAAAAACATTTGAGTCTTTTTCCATAGTAGGCCAATAATAACGCAGTCTCATAATCTTTTTAGTTAAGGTAGGACCGCTAGAATGGGAACCACATATACCCTCATGCAGCCAATGCAAGGTTGCTTGTGCTTCAATAGAATCAAGACATCTCAGTAGGGTATTATCTAAGACACATCTATATAGGGTGTCTTCGACGATGGTGTATTTGGCTGACTTGCGAAGGAATGTCCTATGTTAAGTATTTGATAGGCTAGTGGGTATGACTTTGGCATGCAAGTAGTCATATATTTCTTTGTACCATGGGGAATCAGGACCAACAATGTCACACACCATTTCAAAATTTGGGATATTGTAGGCTGGGACCAAAAGTTGTTCTACCAAGAACTCAAACTTAGGCACGTTGTTAGGAATGTTGAAAACTAATGCAATTGTAGCCATAGCATCTACTGCCCTATTTAAAACATGAGGTATCTGATGAAATTTGACCTTATCAAAGTACTCTTTAAAGCTATCAGCCATGTGTTTGTAGGGGGCAAGCTTCTCATCCTTAGTCTCATAGTCATCATTTACCTATCTGATTACTAGTTGAGAATCGCCATATACCTATAGATTCTTAATTTTCCACTTGACTACCATGCATAACCTTGTCACTAGAGCTTCATACTCTACTATGTTGTTAGTACATGGAAATGCAATCCTGAATGACTTAGGGATGGAATCACCCTATGGTGTGATAAATAGTATACTAGCCTCTAAGCCATGATTTGTATGTGAGCCATCAAAGTATAGTTTCCATGTTATGTTTGTGTCAATTGTAAATATAAACTCATCAAGGGAGTTTTCAACTAATGGGCGATCTTCCTGTATTGGTGTGTCAGCTAATTGATCAGCAATGACCTATCCTTTAATAGCCTTTATTTCTACATACTGGATATCATACTCACTAAGTATCATAACCCATTTGGCCAGTTGCCTTGTTAATGTTGCCTTGCTAAGAAGATATTTCAGAGGGTCTATTTTAGCAATCAGCATTGTTTGGTGGTTAAGCATATAGTGCCTTAGTTTTTGGGTAGGAAATACTATGACAAGACATGCACATTCAATGGTACTATAGTTGAGCTCATAACCTACCAAAGTCCAACTAATATAATAGACTACCCTTTCATGACCTTCATCGTCATTCTATGCAAGAAATGCTCTGAGTGATGAATGGGTTGTTTTGATATAAAGAATCAATGGTATTCCTTCAACAGGTGGCATTAAGACTAGTGGTGTGAGTAAATATTCCTTAATCAATTGAAAAGCCTCTCCACACCTAGTTGTCCATGCAAAGGGTACTCCTTTCTTAAGTAGATGTTGAAAAGGATGTGACTTATTTGCTAACTACACTATAAATCTTCTAATGGATTGTAGTCTTCCTTGTAGTGTCCTTAGTTGATGAGATTAGTGGGTGGAGGCATGTCTATGATTTCTTTTACCTTGGCTAGATCTACTTCAATGCCTCATCTGGAAATGATATATCCTAACAACTTTCCTAACTTCAATCCAAACACACACTTCTTGGGATTGAGTCTCACCTTATACTTCTCCAGCCTTTGAAATATCTTTTCTAAAACCTGTAAATTTCCTACCCTTGTCTTGGATTTAAGAATAAGGTCATCAACATAATCCTCCATAAGAGTGTGTACTAGATCATGAAAGATAGTGGTCATGGCACGTTGATAAGTTTCTCCAACATTTTTGATTCCAAAGGGCATAACATTCCATCAATATGTACCCCAAGGACAAGTGAAAGTTGTCTTAGGTTGGTCTTTGGTTGCAATTCTGATCTGATTATAGTCTGAAAAGCCATCCATAAGAGACAACATCTCATATCCTATTGTCATGTCAACTATCATGTCTATGTTAGGTAAAGGGAAGTCATCCTTAGGACAAGCCTTGTTGATATCTCAAAAATCAGTGTAGATGCAGATGTCCCCATTTGGTTTAGTGACTGGTACAAGATTGGAAATCCAATTTGCATAGTCAATAGATCTAATGAAACCAATGTCTAAGAGTTTCTTGAGTTCCGCCTTGACTAATAAAGAAATCTGTGGGTGCATTTTTCTCAATTTCTCTTTCACTTATTTGGCACCTGGTTGTAAGGGCAAGTGATGTAGAACAAGTTCAGGATCCAAACTAGGCATGTCTACATATGACCAAGAAAAATTTATCTATCTCTATGCAAAGAATTTGTGGAACTCTGGCTGCTCTTCTGTTGTCAATGACCCTGCAAAAAAAGCCAGTCAAGGATTCTCTTTTGTTCCTATGTTGACTTCTATCGATTCTTCAACGAGCATGGGTGACTTTTCCTATGCAACAAGGAGACTATTCAAACCTCCATCCTTAGGTGCCTCAGAGATTTTTTCACCTTCGAATGCATCCTTTCTTTTTACTTTTTCATTGTCTAAAGGTGCCTTTCGGTTTTCACCTAGAGACTCGTCCTTTTTATCTTGTTTATTCTTTTTCTCATTTTTGTGACTAGAGGGTTGAACAAATTCCCCAAAATATGCTTTTTTGTCCAAGTCAATGGTAAAACCAGCCTTGTGATCACCATTAGGTATTCCTTCTCATAATCCCAGGAACTCAGCAATTGCTTCGTCGTTCCCAAAAATGTCTAAGATGGGTGTGTCTTGTTGGTCCCAATCAATGAGTTGGGGATAGACTAAGGGCATGTCATCGTCAGAGTTATCAACATTTAATGGGGTCAAGGTAAGGATTGAGTTATTCATATGGTCACAAAAGTCTTGTACTAAGTCTTGTTTCCTCTTAGGTTTAGGTCTAGGCAGATTGATAGGTGGGCCTAATGCCAAGGTTTGATTATTTGAAATAGATGTATCAGGTTGCCAAGAGGTAGGATCAAGTGATTCCCAATATTAGTGTTTAAACCACTCCTTTGTCATTTTCTTTGGTGGATAGGAATTCAACGGATTTGGTGAGGAACTTAACATTAAGTCAAGTTCTCCAAATAACTTGTCAAGGTCCATGGAAGAGGTAGATGATAGGGAATCCCACTCATAATCGTTAGAGTCAGGGGAGTCATAGTGATATTGGTCCAATGGTTCGTGAGATGTCTTAATATCTTCTAAAGCACTTACTTCCTCAAGTAAGGGTGATGGGGTACTAGGAACACTAATCTAAATTGATTGAAACCCTAGCCCCACGCCTTTTGGCCACTGAGAAACAAATATTGGTTCATTCCTCCTATCTTGGTTTAAGCCTAAACCACTATGTCCATCATATCCCTTGCTCTCCATGATTGTGAAACCCTTTCCATATAGATCTATAGGAATGTGAGCAAGTGTGGAAGGTTCTTCATCATCTTCCCTCTATAGCTAGGAAGTGACATCTTTTGTATTTACGGCCTCCTTGCTTAATTCTCCCCATTTAATGAAAGTTGTTGTAGGAGGAACACGTATAGTGACCATAGACTATCCCCTATTGGATATAGGTAAACCATATGACTTTGGAGGAATCAAATGGCTAACACAATAAGATGTCATCATGTAATACTCTCCACAACCCTTGTCTTGGATTTCAACCCTAGGAGTGGTAGGAATTGAGGGTGAAATAGATGTTTGAGTGAGTGTGGATGGATCAACATAGGAAGATGGATTAGATGATGAAGCCTCTTGGTTTACTACCACTTGGTGTTGGGGGATCTCTTTTAGATTGGTGCAATATTGGAATGGATCCTGGAATGGATCCGAGTCACCATATATAGTTATTTATGTGCCATTGTAAGGGAATTTAAGACACTAATGATACGTGGAAGGGACCACCTTCATGGAATGAATCCATGGTCTACCTAGCAGAAGGTTATAAGGAAGGGTGAGATCCAAGACCTGGAACTTTGTCTCCATTACTGTAGGACCAATTTTGATAGGAAGTATTACCACCCCCTTTGATTTTCATTCCTCATCATCATAAGCTTTAATGATGATACTTTTGGTTGTATCTATGCATGCTTCTAAGAAACCTATTTCCTTAATTAGTTTTAAAGTACATAGATTTAACCCTGCTCCTCTGTCTACCAAAACTCGTCTAACTTTGGTATCATCAACAAGGACTTCCAGCTGTAAAGGGTCATTATGGTTTGTCTTTTTAGTTGCATAGTCTTGTTTAGAAAACATGGCATGGTGATTATTGGTCAAGTAGCCCACCATTTCCTAGAAATGATTGGCATTAAGGTCATTAGGGACCATGGTGTTTTGTAAAGCCTTATCAAGAATAGATCGATGCTCAGGGGAAATATGCAACATTTCCAAGATTGAGATTTGGGTTGGGGTCTTTCCCAACTAGTCAAGTAGGTTATATTGTAACTTGGAAGGTTGTGGTGTTTGCTGCGATGGAGGGCCTTGGATAGTGATCTTAGTATGACAAGTATTGACCGCGCACTTGGGATTTGTATTAATAGTAATGGTATTGATATTCTCATTAACAACGTTGCAAAGGTGATGAATGATTTTTCCACCATTATAATCATGCGTGATACTCGCATAGTTGGCTGACATATTGGTCTTAGTACTCGAACTAGGAATAGTTCCTTTCCCATGGTCATGTAGTGGATCAGAAAATACTTGATAATTAGTGTTTGATGACTTTTTTTTTTGTCCACTAACTTCAATTATTCTCCTTTCGATAAGATCATGTATGATATTCTTCAGTTATCAACAGTTTTGTAGGTTATGTCCCTTAGTTCTATGATAATCACAAAAGGAATTATCATCCCACAAAACTAGTTTAAATTATCCTGGATCGTATTGTCTTGGTTCCTACAGCTGTATAAGATTATTTTGTAACAGTTGTTTGAATACGGACTCAATGGGTTCCCCTAATGGAGTGAACTCACATTTTTTAAATCTCCTTAGTTGTTGTGGACATTGAGTATTTTGGACCTTGTTAAGAGGTTGATTGATAGCATTAAGCATGTTGGAAAAAGTGTGAGGTCCTTGTAATGTGATGAGTGGTCCCGCTTGTAGTGTTTTAGCATCAACTACCCCATCATTGGTGACATTTTTTTTGTGAGACAAAAATTTGTTTATGTCAGTGGGGGTGTTTTGTACAATCGAATTTCTATTAGGTGTTGATGTTTTAAGTTCTCTTTTTTCAATGAGATCCTTTTCTATTATAACCCCTTTTTCCACTAGTTCCAAAAAAGATGTACAACAATGTACCCTTAAGTTACTCCTTAGTTTTGCATGAAGGCTTTCTTGGAACATAGTAACTTTTTCTTTTTCAGGTATCTCGACAGGATACCGGCTAGCTATAGTTCTCCATCTTTGGAAGAAAGCGATGAATGTTTCACCTTCATCTTGTGTTGTATGACACAAGTTTGCTATATTTATCTCATGGTCTATGTTGAAAGAGAATTGCTCCACAAATTTCTCAACTAGTTCACCCCAAGATCTAATGCCAGAGTCTAGACCTGAAAACCACTCTAGTGCAATTCCTACAAGACTTCTTGGAAATAATCTCATAAGATATGTGGGGTCATAGGCAACATCTATGCATATGGTAGAAAATTCCCTTATATGTTCTATTGGATTCTGTTTTCCATTGTACTTAGGGAGATTCGGTATGACATATCCATGAGGGAAAGGGGTCATATACAATGATCTATCAAAGGGAAATGGACATATGTCCTTTGTTGAAAATAATTTCTTAGTTGACACCGACATGTTATCCATTTGCGTTTGTAGTGCATGCATTTGTGTTTGTAAGACATCAACTTGGGTCAAGGATGTGCTAGGCAGATTATGTGGATCCATGTAAGTATTTTGAAATCCAAAGTCTCGTGATGGGTTTCGATTGAACGTTGGTATTTGAGGTGGGTTTGGATTCAGAATTTTGGTAAACATGTTCTGGTCCGTAATCTGCATAAAATGGTTTTGACACTTCATCTGTGTGAATGAATTCTGACTACCAATTTGGGAGAAAGGATTATGATTCAGAATCTATGTAAATGGATTCTGATTTAGAATCTAAGTAAATGGATTCTGGTTGCTAGTTTGGGAGAATGGATTCTGATTTGGAATCTGTGTGAATATACTCTGACTACCAATCAGGGAAGATGGGTTCTAATTGCCATATTGGAATGAGGGAATGCCTCTTGTTTGTGTAATTTGTGGTATAGTACTAGTGATTTGAGCACTAGGTATGGCCATCAATTGTGGTATGGTGCTTGTGACACTAGCATTAGGTATGGCCATTGACTAGGATGTTGTACTTGTGACACCGACATATGGTGTAGAGGCTGATGTTTTAGGTCTTTTACTCCCAACAGGAGGACCAGAGGGAGTGGATGATGATCCTCCTATAGTGAAATTAAATCCCAATGTCATGCCAGATGTACCAAATGGAGATGTATGGACTATCATACTCTGTGTAGGTGTGCCAGATGGCATAGTTGTGCTGACCTAAGGTATAGTAGTACTAGCAGTCATTGTATTTGTCCCTTGTGTAGGTTGAGTTTGTAAGGTGTTGATATCAAATCCTATAGGTAAGGTAGTGCCTTCAGCTAGCAATTTGGCTAAGTATCATTGATGATCGTTTGCTAGGTACTCATCTACGAAAGAGGCAAACTTAGGGTCATGTGCGGCAGCCTCTATGTCTTATGTTGTAATGTGACCTTGAGTGTTTCTAGTGGTGAATTTGTCTAATAGAGTCTTGTGAGGTCTTGAGGAAAATGGATTGATGAATTCGTTTGGGTTTGACATCTTTTCTCTCTCTCTTCTCTTGACCTAGTTTCAACCATGTAAGATTAGCTCAATATGCAAGGGATGCAAAACTACATCTATGGACAGTATGACTCTAGTCTATGTTCTTGGGATTTTTTGGATGCAAAATAAGGAATGTTCTAGGATGACACTAGCCTAAAATCTAAAGATGCAAAGTCTAAGCAAGGCTCTAAAATAATTAATTCTATAAACCTAAGTCAGAGGGACCAACTACCTAAAGTCCAACCAAGGCGTCAATTTAGTTAAGTCAAGGAACCAATGTAGGATGAGGATCAAAGACAAGTTAAGTTTCATAACTAGACTAATGAGCTAGGAGGACTCTCTATAGGACAAAGGATAAAATGACAAGACTAGGTTCAATGACAGATTTTGTTGACGCTATGATTTTTCTAGAGTGTAGATGATGGACCTATCCTAAAGTTTGTAAAAATGACCTTCCTAGAAGTTTACTCTAAAGGAAAAATGTATTCTAAGATGATACAAAACTCTGAATTAGGACAACTATGGTAATGATTATATGAACCTAAAGGATACAAAATTGAGCAAAATCATTTCCTGTTTCCATTCAAATTCTGCCTATGGGAGTCCCACTGAAAGACTGGTATAACCATGTTGACTGGACAGTGATCATGAATTCTGGTTTTCTAATCAGGCAAATGCATCGCAATATTTCACATATGCAGTTAAGTTTACCAGTTGCGATTAAATTTCACAGTTGCGGTTTTCTGATGATAAATTGTGTGTTCCTGATAAAGTTTAATGTCTGACTCTAACCAATGTGGTTAACCTTCTAATAGATGTGACTTGTAATGACAGTTGTGACTCAGAATATAACATATGCAATTTTTCACAAAGCAAGTGTCAGCTAATCTAGCAAATGTGACTCTACACTAAACATATGCGACTCTTCACCAAATAGATGTGACTAAAAATGATAGATGTGACTTGAAGTTAAACATATGTAACTCTAAAAATCAATTGTGACCTTCTAGTGAATAGTTGCAACTCTCTGTGTATTTTTAGTGATTTGAGATTTAAAACTCACTTTGTTTTTTGTGATCAAATTCTGGAAACCAAGGACAATAATTAAACAAAGTATTTTCAATTTGATTTTGGACTCAAAGAACGTTTAAGTTGACAACAGACAAGCACATCCTAATCGGCCAAAATGCCAAGGGTTTGTATACTTGGTATAGCCCACCTAAATACCCCGGATTGGTGATAAACACATTTCCTTCTCGAGAGTGGACAGCTTAGAAATTTGGTGGCATTGGCTCCCCTCCACAGCTCATTAATGTCTTTCAAGCATACCAATTTTGAATTCTTTGGGAAATGACCTCCCAAGAACTACTATCTCTACTCACTGGGATTAGTAGTGAGTGTCTTCAGGCATGATATTGTACCTTGCACTATACCAAACAACTACCAAAAATGGTTGGTCTCTAATACAAAAGGTGTTTAATACGGGCATTCTTTTCGTAGGGAATGATCCATGCAGCAAGATTCCCCTTTCGGATCCATCTCGTCGGAACCATATGCGTGATTCTTGGGCTTTCCCCAAGAATCAACTTTTATATACTAGCTAGAAGTCCCTCGGGTTCAGGGTGCTACTGGTCTAAGTCATCCTGGGGTGAGTACTTTTTCCCACTAGAATAGGCCCAAGTTCTAGAGTTGGTAACTGTTTCTCTTACACCTAGGATCACATAGATGCGCAAGGGGAGAGGATACTTTGATGTACCAAATTGTGAGGGTAATTCCATAGTTGTGCTTTCCCACCAAACACAGTAAACACTTGTTAATTTTAAACCAAATGAAAGATTTGCTACACTACCAAACAATCTATTTCAAAGAATTAACTAGGGTCTTCGACATACGATCTCCAGAAAGATTCATTAGTAATTTTTCAGTATTGTCTTCATCAATCATCCTATAAAAACTTGTTAACTCCAAAAACAAAAAGCCCACATGTTGAAAATCCGATATTAGTAACACACAAATCAATTGAAAATTTTAGATTTTTGAAAACAGAAACAAAAGGTTACCAATCAATTGCCTCGTTGTTTTACTAGTCAGATGCATTGAATTTCTCTGCAATTGCGTTCTCAGTATTTTACCATTCAGTTGTGGTTCAGAAATTTGCAGATGCGTCAAAATTTTTTAGATGCGTCGTTTCTAGTGTCAGATGCAGTGTAGAAAGTCAATTGCATTGCTTCATCAAACTGATGCATCTGCGAATTTCAATTACAACGTTTCGTCAAGCTGATGTGTTGTTCTGTACAAAAAACCTGCAAAAATAAAAATAAATTCTACAGATATGCAAAGATGGTGTCTTCACATCGGGTTCACCAAATGTAACACCAAGAAAGTGCAGAAAGAAAATATTAAGAGCAAGCATGTAATACAAATCTAAATGCAATCTAATGCTAAGCAACAAAGAATAAAGGAAAGTAAAAATGTAAATAAAACTTGAACAATCTCACAAAATTTGTATGTATTTCTATGATTCATCTTGATTTCCCTTCTCCATTTTGCTATTGTAGTATAATTGCCCTCATATTTTCAAGAGTTCATGCAAGTATAGCCTATGATAGTGATTTAGCAAAACATTGAAGATTCAAGATAGCTTCTCTAAAAATTCATAAGATTATGAGAGAGATTGGAATGATGAAAACCAAATCAATTTATAGAAAATTGATTATTTGAACAATAGGCTAGGATTGAAAGATCAACGAACAGTTGAGATTGACTGATTAGTCATGCATTCTGATAAAAGTTAGTAATGACATGAGTGATATAAATTAGAAATATAATTAAAGATTAAATAAATGATTTAATCTTCCAGTTTGGTATTCAAAAACATAAGAATTATCTTTGCATGACAAAGATAAAGATGGATTAAAGTAACTCTTGTTTGAATGCACGCACAAGGTTTAATTAATTAAATAGGAATATTTAATTAATCCGCATGTACACGCAAATGAGTTAGAACTAGATGATTGAATGTTTTGACAAAGAGATTACTTGAGAATGCCACTCAGACATTAAATCAAGAGTTAACTGAGCGATTTGAATAGATCTTTGAGTCGAGTAAAAGTGAATACTTAGATAACTCACACAGTTATCTAAATATAGCTAGGAATGCGTTAAAATAGAATTCATGAATTAAATAATTCATTTAATTCAAGATTTGATATTTGAAGAATAATTAAATAAATAAAGAATTTATTTAATTAGTGATGAAGGGATTTAAATGAATAATTAAATAAATAAAGAACTTATTTAATTATAGTTGAAGTATGATAAAGAGTAAACTAAATAAGAATTTATTTAATTTGACAAGAAGGATAAGGTTAATTAGTAACATAATGAAATAAAAAACGTTTATTTAATTAATCAAATGGAATAAATAAAAGTATGAACTAATTAAATAATTAAGATTATTTAATTAATAGAAGAAATGAAGAGTTTAGTGAATAATTAAATAATTAGGATTATTTAATCATGACCATGAAGAATACGAATTATGAAGAATATTGAAGTCACATGCTTAAACTAGATTTCAGTGTCTACATGTATAAATTGTTCATGAATTATATTTAGGTCCATTCTGACATACATCTCATCATAGCTAAAATTTGGAAACCATTTACATACATCTAATTTCTTCTTAGCTAGGTTTTTGTATTCTAGATTAAGGGTGAAATCATCTATAGTTAACTCATTCATCCATAGGTCCAATAACTTTCTGTGAGAGTTTTCATCCATACTACCATGAATATATGCCTTGATGTGTTTGGTTGGTAAAACCCCATAAGGTATATGTGAAAATGTTCATATAGGGTTATCTTCTATAACTCTTGTGGGGTATCTTTTGAACTTTATCTGTGACTTTTAAGAAACATCTACAACCCTTAGTTTCACCATTGTAATTGATATTCAAGTTTCTTTCAACAATTCTAGAAAATAAGTGTATGCAATAACTATTAAATACCTTTTCCTTTTCTTCACCAAACTATGGTTTGATGCTTTGAGCTTTGAATCACCTTTCCACTTCAAATTCACTTTTCACTACACTATTCTTCTTCTAATACTTCTGATAAAATGAATTTTACTTAGAAAATTTCCTTTTAACTCTTTAATTTGACCTAATTCGATAGTAAATGCTTCATTCCATAAAGTTGGAAAGCTTAAAACCGTCTACACAATCAACTTGTCAAGCTCCACAAATATTTCCATTTGAATATATTCTTCTACAATATTCTTCAACAAATTAATAATTCCATTCTTCATGACATATCCTCATGTTGTAGCTTGAACACATCTTTCCTGGCGAGGGACATAAGATATCCATTAAAGATCCCTTAAGCCATAGCTCTAGGATTAGTTACTAGAGGAAACATATACTCTGAAGGGAGGTACAAATTCTCCCTTGTTCCTAGTCTCCTCTTTATTTCTCCATATCTTCTTTCCTTCGTTACTTCAACCAAATCAATATTTTTGACTAGTTCATTCTTCTTTATCAGATTGTCCTTCCTTGTGTTTCTATTTATGCAAAATTTAGCAATATGTCCAAGCCTACTATAATTATTGCACATGACATTTCTCTAGGCTTTATTCCTTCCATTCATTCTAGATATGCATTGATTATCTTTCTATAAAATCCATAGTATGTATAACATTAACCATTGAAGGATTGAATCATTCTACCATTGTTATATGCATTCATAATTTGAATTTTCCATTCATTTTCTCTATGTCCAAATCTTTTGCATGTAAAGCATTGACTAGTAAAGGATGGAACATTTTGATTCATTCTGCTTCTACATTCCATTTCTTTATGTCCAAATTTATTACAAGAATAAAAAATACCATTGAAATATGGGTACCTTTGAGCATTTGGTTGTCTAATAGGGGGTCTTCTAGCAATTTTTCTTTGATTCCAGATCTTTCCTTTTTTCTTGTCTTCAAACTTCTTTGTTTCATTGATCTTCTTTTTTGCATTAGGTTTTTGAGCTGCTTTTGAGCTTTCTCCTTTTTCAAGTCCCAAACCACCTTTGTCTTTAGATGCTTTATGACCTAAAATCAATTCATCAAGCATTATAGAGAATATCTTGAATTTATCTTCATGACTTATTTCTTTCTCTAGATCTGATCTTAGATTTACCACTTCCTATTCAAGCCTCATGCATTCATTAGATTTTTTTTCCACTATAGCATTTAGACATTCCTCAACTCTTTTCTTTTCTTCCACTTGTACTTTCATTCTAGTGAGATATTCATCTACTTTCCTCAAATGTTCATTTACTTCCATATTCCTTTCTCTAAAATTTTTGATCTTCTCTCTTAATTTTTTGATGCATTAATTTTCCTCTTTAAAACATTCCTTCAAATCTCTATTTTCATATTCAACTTTGTTAAGATCTTCAAGAGAAACTTTGAGTTCTTCATCTTTGTCCATCATGCAATATTTTTCAGTGTATTAAATAGCAAGAATCTCTTCCAAAGGAATATGAAACTTTCTATCAACCATGTGTTCAATCTCCAAGATCTTCCCAGAGTGATCAAGCTCCTTCTAGGGATTCAAGCTCTAATACCAATTTTTGAACACCTGAAATACTAAAGGGGGGTGAACAAATATTCTATTAAACCATTTAGGCATTAGCAATCCAATTACCAAAATTTATTCAACTACAATAATGAATGAAAGAATGAAACATCCATAAAATCACATAACACATGAACACCAAGATTTTTACATGGAAAACTAAAAATGGGAAAAACCATGATGAGTGTTAGCTCACAATATATTATATTATAGAAATGATCACTACAGGTGGACTCATTGACCCATAGAGAATAATTTAGAAGATATAAGGGGTGGCTTACATCCTATTGAACCAATACAATAACATCTATCATATGATGTATTATAGTTCCAATGAAGTACAAAAACAATATTTGCACTGATCTAGATCAATGCTCTGCTTTGCTCTGAATTCAAACACTACTAATCAACTTCACATTGCACACATGTAGGTGGAAGACCATACATGTCATCTATTTCTCATCACTTGCACTCTATCCATAGAACACTGAAATCTATCTCTTATATGTATCCACATCAAGTGTAACTTCAATTAGGTCATCCTAATTGGAAGTAACACACAAAATTTGAACATTTCATCCTCAAAAAATTTCATCCACATCTCGCACCTTAATTCAAAATTCAATTGACCTCAAGATAGGTTAGGATTGACCTAATATAATATTACAACACATATTAATCCTTCAAAAAACACCAAATGTGTTAGGTCGGCTCCACATAAGACCTAAACACAAAAACCTTCATTTGTGCACCCAATTCGCCACATGTGGAATTTAAAAAATTGATACCATCTAGAATTTATACTCAACCAACATCTAGAATCTTATCTTCAACATCACAACTTGGAATAATCATCCATGAAGGAATATAGAATCTCCCACATCAACACTCTATATAAGAAATAACTGCAATATATAGAACTGAACTATATGTCATTCATATCTTCCAAGATACTTCACCAAACAACAAAAAATATTGGATTTATATGCATATGTTGATCACCAAACTATTTTTAGAATCATAGTGTAATATCTCTATTTTCGATGGTGTGTAGACCCACAAATTAATGCATTGAACCACTATACTAGCAAATTTGATACTTAGACAATATTTTGAGTGGATATTCTTTCTAAACCAACTTATCCTATACAATTGTCTTAAAAAAAACTTCCAAACCATGCTAGGATGATCCACAATAACATTGACATCAATTAAAACACTGGATCATGCAAAATATACATACCATGTGCATGTTATTGAATGACACCATCTTCCAACACCTCCCCCCTCTCTCTTATTATCTTTATCTCAATTATCCCTCCCTCTATCCCTTCATCCCTTCATCCATCCCTCCTTCCCTATCTACTTCTCTCTATCTCTATCCCTCCCTCCTCTCTCTTTATCTCACCTCTCTTCCTCCTTCCCTACCTCTCCCTCTCTCTAATTCTCCCTCCCTTCTCCCCCCTCTATATCTCTCCTTCCCTATATAATTTCCTCTCTCTCTCCATCTCCTCTCCCTCCCTCCCTCACTCTCTCTCTCTCTCTCTCTCTCTCTCTCTCTCTCTCTTCTCTCTCTCTCTCTCTCTCTCTCTCTCTCTCTCTCTCTCTCTCTCTCCTATCTATCTCCCCTTCCCTATATAATTCTCTCTATCTCTCTCTCCATCTATACCTCTCCCTCCCTCCTTCCCTCTATCTTCCTCTATCTCTCTCCCTCTCTCAATCTTCCAACCTTCCTACTTCCCTCTTTATTTCTCTCTCTATCCATCTCTCTCAATATCTACCTCTCCCTCCCTCCTTCCCTCTATATCTCTCTCTCTATCTATCCATCTCTCTCAATATTCGAACCATCCTCCTTCCATCTTTGTTTTTATCTATCTATCCAACATATTTCTCTCCTACACTCTCCTTCCCTCTCTATGCTCTATCTCTCAACTCTCAACCCTATACCCAATATCCTAAACCTTAATCCTTGTACCCTATACACTTAACCCTATACCCTCAACCTTGAACACTATGCCTCAAGCCTCAACCTTCATCCCTATACACTATATCATCAATCTTATACCCTAAACTCTCAAGCCAATACCCTCAACCCTATACCCATTATTTTATTCCCCAATCCCTATAATCTATACACTTAACTATTAACACTATTAATCAACCCTCAAACCTATACCTTAAACCCTCAACCCTACAACCTCAACCCTCATCCTATAACCTTATACCCTAAACCCTAAAAAATATCCCCCAACCCTCAACCCAATACTTAAACCCTAAACCCTGCATTCAATTTTTTACTCTAAACCCTAAACCCTCAACCCTAAACCTAATACCGTCTACCCTAAACTCTAATCCCTATACCTTATACACTTAACTATATACCCTAAACCCTTAACACTATCTTTCAATCCTATACCTTAAACCCTAAACCTTATACCCTCATCCCTATACCCTATACCCTCAACGATATACACTAAAACCTAAAAATTATCCCTCAATCCTCAACCATATAATTAATCCCTAAAAATTAGATTCAATATATAATCCTAAAACACAAAGTATCAAACCTAAACCCTATACCCAATATCCTAAAACCTAATCCATATACCCTATACACTTAACCCTATATGCTCAACCCTAAACATTATCCCTCAACCCTCAAACCTGTATCTTAAACCTTAAACCCTACACACTCAACCCTTATCCATAGGGTGTATAAACTATAACATCAAACTTATAGCCTAATAATTATCCCTCAACCCTATACTTAAACCCTAAACACTACACTCCCAACCCTTAACCCTATGCCTTATACCCTATACTCAATATCCTAAACCATAATTCCTATACCCTATAAAATTAACCTTATACCCTCAACCCTAAATATTATCTCTCAACCCTATACTTAAACCATAAGCCTACATTCAACCTTGTACCCTAGATTCTCAAGTCAATACCCTCAACCCTATACCTAATATCCTAAACCATAATCCATATACCCTATACACTTAACACTATACCCTCATCCCTAAACACTATCCATCAACCCTCAACCCTCAAACCTCAACCCTATACCTTAAACCCTCAAACCTACACCTTATCCCTCATCACTATACCTTAAACCCTAAACCTTATACATAATATCATAAATCCTAATCCCTATACCCTATACACTTAAACATATACCCTCAACCTTCAACACTATAAATAAACCCTATACCTTAAGCCTTGAAGCCTACACTATCAACCCTCATAAGGAGAGAGAGAGAAAGAGGGGAAGGGAGGGAGGAAGAGAGAGAGAGAGAGGAGAGAGAGAGATAGAGGAGTTAGAGAAATTTAGAGATGGAAGGAGGGATGGGGGAGATAAAGAGAATTAGAGAGTGAAGGATGGAGGGAGGGAGAGAGAAGTGAGAGAAGAGAGAAGAGAGAGAGAGAGAGAGAGATAAGTATGGATAGGTAGAGACATAATTCTCAAGCTCAAGGGAGAGAGAGAGTCACATAAAGGGATGGAGATAATGAAACAAAGAGGTCTAAATTGTAAGTGATAAATAATGAGTGAGATAGAGAGACAAAAGAAACTATACAACTTGTTGATTACTCAAATTTGATGGATGGACTATTTATTTTATCAAAACTTGGATTCCATTCAAAATTTTGGTATTTTTTGCTTTATTTTTTAACCCTTCATTGAAATTTCAAATAAATTATTTTTAGAAACTAGAATCCATTCTACACATGTCCACAAAAAAATTGAAAAAATAGAACCAATTTGTGTGGCCCCCCTTTTTGAACCCCTTAGTTTCTACTATTTTAATAAAAAATTAGTTGTTTAGAAAGTAGTTCAGAGAACTACGACACTTTCTTTTGTTGTATCTTAAAATTTTGAGTGTAACTATATTCATTTTCTCATCCAAGGTCATTATTTCCTGATTTGAGAAAGAAGTGGCCACTTAAGACCTTTTTTTGGCTCCCCATCTTTGTGCACTTACCCTATCGAATAAAATTATTTCCTACATACCTATTGACTAATCATTAAATTTATCATCCCGATATATTCCTTAACAAATACATCTTTCCTACAATAGACACAATCCAAGATGACAATTACACTCTATTTGGCAAGAGATATGCTGGTTGTTGATATGTTTTGTCAATTGATTCTTTATTTCAATTTATCATTTTATCCCCTTCCAACACTTACTTGGAACCACCTTAATCTTTAAATATCTTGGTGTTACTATAGGAGCATAAAATGAGTTACAATCATTTCTTTTTGATGCAAGAGCATCTTGGCTCACAAGCAATTCTGCATCATCAAAAAATATCTTTTCAAGTTGATTTTTTTCTAATTTTGAGTGTAGGTTAGAGCTTCAAGAGAATATCGTGGATTTTTGAAGGATGAAATATTTATTTTATCAAAACTTAGCTTCCATTCAAAATTAGAGGCAAACAAGAATATAGGAAAAAGCTAGTGATATTTGAAAAAATAATTAATAACTTCATTTTTGAACTTGAGGTTAATGAACACAAGTTAGTTCATGATTTATTTATTTTTATGAGGCATAGAATATAGAAAGTCATGGTATATGGTACAGAACCTTGTGTGCTATATTTGGAAGCATTTAATGATGAATTCTAAGCACATACAAAAGAATTTCAAAAGACAAATGGAGGGAAATGAAAGAGAAGATTTAGGTTCATCTTTTGGTAACTCAAAAATATTTTAATTGATATAAAATGAAACCTTTTATGGTGTCAAAAATAAGAAAGTAACAATAGAAAGGTTGGATAAATAACTTGCAAGTAGTTAGAGCATTGCATAAGAAAAGTGCAAGAAGAGCTTTCCAAGATGAGATGAATAAAAGAAGAAGAAAATAAATTTGCAAGTTTTTTGTAGATTTTTAAGGCAGCAATGAGAGATGTATAAATATGGAAAAATAAAATTTTAAAAAATGAGTGAAGCCAAGAGGGTGTGAAGGCATGTAGATTTGAAGACTTGTAGGTAGGATATTTCTAGAAAAATTTGTACATTTTTTTAATTTTGTTTGTTGTTGGAATCCTCACTTTATGTAATTGTTCTTGAAGAATTGTGTTGTAAGAATATGCATATGAAAGTTTTAGTAAAGCTATATTTCAATTTTTTTGTGTTGATGTGGGTTGGATAATATGTGAAGGCTACAAGATTAGGTAGTTTGATAAGACACCAATCTTGACTGCATCACTTTCGTATGTTATGTTTGTGGGATGTTCTTATAATAGGACCATGGAAAATACTTGTCTTGTGTATGTTAAGGTTTCTTCTTGCATAACAAAAGTCCTTTGAATATTAGGTCATTCATGCCTTTTATGCACTATTACTATAATTCTCTAAGTCTTATTTTCTCACACATTCAAACAAGGTTTCATCTTGTCAGGTATGGATAAGGATAATCCTATTTATTTGTAGAGTCAAGATCTCATGGAAGGGATAAAATGTCACCCTAGTTCCTCATACCTTGGTACATAATGTCCATTTTCTATCTTAAAATAAGGATTTATCTTTACATTTTAAAATTATAACCTAATAAATTCAAATCTCCATCCCATATCCCTCATCCACCCCATTACTTGCTCATAGCTTTCACTATTTGATATTTGATTAACAAAATTCATTCATTCTTTATTATTCTACATTCTATCTCATTTTTTTTTCCATACTTACTCATCTTCATCTAAAAATCCAAATTTTCACCCATAGCCTTATTATTCTCCATTTTCTTCATTCCATACATCCTTATTCCCTTATTTCCTACAATTCAACCCCATCTTTTCATCACTAATCCACTAAACCTACCCTTTTTTCCTATCATGATCTTAATGCAAAAAATATTTTTTTCTGAATGATCTCTTAAGGGGGAAACAAACTCTCATCCCTTGGCCTACTAGGAAATGTTGGGTGTTACAAGAATGTTAATGGTGTTGTCATTGATATCAATAGTTGTTGGTGTTGGTCATTGATATCAACAATATGGATATGGTTGTTGTTGTCAAGTGCATGTGCTAGTATGTATGTGTTGTTATTTTATAAGAAGGTGTTGTGATGTTTTCATTGATGTCTTGATGAGTTGTAGTTGTAGTAAGCTCACTTGGTTTCCAAGTGATTTTGAGAAAATTTGAATAAAAGAGTGTGTGGTGTGATAGAGGTGTGTTCAGTGTCGTGCTCTACATTTCATCATGGTTGAAGATATTTTTGTATGGTTTGGATATGATGATCAAAGATGTTCAGAGGTTATATATCCAATGTTTTAGGATTTGAATTGTTATGTAGTGAAAGTTGTTTTTGACAGTTTATCTATCTATGTAGAAGGTTTTCTGGGAGAAATTGTATTCCTTTCCATTTCTCTACAATAAATTTTCTTGTATTATGGATTTGGGAATTAGCTTATATTGCATCTAAATTCCTTCCATTGAGGTTTCAAATGTTGGGGTGTTCCACAAGGTTTGTTAGTGAGTTGTGTTCTGTGGCAATATGTCTAGTTGCATAGAATGATGGTGTTCTCAACTTTAGATGGTTGTGGCAGATTTGTAGAATATTCTAATGATGCTTGAATATTTTGAGATGTTTATATGTGGATGTTATATATATACTAAATTTGGCTCCATTTTCTTACGAACGTTCGTCGGTCATTCAACAAATATTTGTCAGAAAAGCGATGAAATAACGAAAAACAATTTCGTCGCTTTTTTTCATCAAAATATCGACAACACATTAAATGTCAAAATAATGGCGTAGATTCACTGGTCTTTGGCATCATAAAATAACTCGGATGTTCGTCAGAATATCGATGAAAATTTTGTCGCTATTTCAACGAAATGGGCAAGGAGTTATGACGAAGCCTTCATCGCAGCTAAGCAACTTCGTCAGACCTTTTATGTGATTCATCAGTAGAGTTCATTGAAATTGTGATGAAATGGGAAAGGAGTTACGACGAAACCTTCATCGTAGTTAAGCAACTCCATCAGACCTTTTATGTGATTCGTCGGTTTCCTTTGTCAAAATTACGATGAAATGGGCAAGGTGTTATGACGAATCCTTTGTCAAACCTTTTATGTGATTCGTTAGTGGAATTCATCAAAATTATGATGAATTGGGCAAGGAGTTATGACGAAGCCTTCATCATAGCTATAGCAACTTTGTCGGACCTTTTCGGTGATTCATCGGTGGTTTTTGTCGAAATTGCAATGAAACAATGCAATTTTTTTTTAAAATATATATTCTTTGAAATGTACCATCATGGAGACTCTTGGTGATGACCATCAAAGCCAACCCATCAGTGAGAGATCCATCATTGGCATAGGATAGAAAACTCACTCCGATAGTCCATGTCTTGTCAATGACTTCCCTCAGCAAGACAGATCCAATGTCACACTGATCTCATCAAGAGAACATAACTTGTAGAACATATTGTTGACCTAATCAAGCTCTTGAACAACTTAAACAAAATTAAAATACTAACACATACATGAGACATGTAATGAACTTCCAATATCTACTATCTTTTATTTTTTTTGTATTGAAAATAGTTTAAGGTCCATTACATATCATGAAAATACCTATCTGGCATTAGGATTAGTACAACATCAAAGCATTTGCATAACAGGAAATATACCATATCAATACTTTACATAGAAAGAAAGAAACCAAAAAGTACCAGTTGTTTTCAAAACCAGCATAGACAATACAAATTGTAGTTAACAACACCACAGGTTGTTGCTATTCAAATCAGCGTAAGCAATACATAGTGTTGATTACATTCTCCTCATTGCTGACTTCTTCAATATCAAGGTTCACCATTGTTTCTCCTTGGGGGTTCAATTGCTGGGGGCCGCGCTGTCTTTCTGGGCTTGCAGCTTCATCAATTGCTCTTTGGAGCTCATCAAATGTCTGCTAGAACAACATGGTCTCTTCCAAGCTCAACCTACAGGCAATTCCACTTCTTAGATCCTCTCTGGTATTTTAAGCAGCACCTTCAGTTATTGACTTCAATAAATTCCCCATTGAGATCTCCACAAGATTTGAAACCTGCAGAGCAACAGAGTAGAAAGTGAGTCTCTTGCAAGACTCAGTAAGTACCCTCTCGATACCCTTAAATTTATCATCATTTCTCACCTTCCACAAATGCCACATGATCTCATTGGATAAGAAATACCAAAATAGCTTACAATGAAACTTGAACTTGAAATTACAAAACTGAATATCATGCCAATTAATTTTACCATTGTTGTTCCAAACCTTTAGCTTATGGTAGAATAAGTACCAAATTTCCTAAGCATAAAAACGTTTAAAAAGAATATGTTTGATAGTTTTTAGAGTCCTATAGATACTGCAGATTTCAACACTTTCATGGTTAGATTTATAGGGATCTATCTTTTTCATTAATGCAAAGGTAGGTAAAGGAGAAATAATTATAATTGTAACACTATTCATAGTCCAGTAAATTATGTTCTTAATTTTTGTTCAATAGACCTCAGTTTTATCATTATACTGCCCATCTAATACCATATTTTAATCTAGGTTTCAACTATCTCAAATCTAAAGAAGCACCTTCAATTAACCATTTAAAGTACTATAAAATAAGGTAAGACTTTTACTTGAGAAAGATTGGGTACACTTGTAGGATTAAAGTTCTCACAATCATTAGGATTTATTGGCACACAGACACAACCTGCAACATATGAAGTAATGGATGACTACAAGTTAGTGAAATGGTCCTTAATATGTGAGTGGTTTGCAAATTGATTGGTAGAAAATAAGGTTACAAACAGATCTACATGAAAAATTATGAGGACAATCTACTATAATCATCAAAATAGATGAAAAGTGCAAAGGAAAGAGTTGAGCTACATCTCTAGAGCCTAGGAAAAACACATGCAAGAAACATAAAAAAAAACAAACCAGTTTTTGGATGAATACAAAATGGTTCATTCAGCAAGTGATTCATATGATTTCACACCTGACATAGGACATTAAGAAGATTTTAGTCTTCCTCTGTGAAATTAACTACTTACAGAATAAACCTAGAAACCAATATTATATACCTCCATGTCTAGTCGAGGGTAGGTATAAGAGAAAAAAAATTCTTCAATGCAATGCCGAAAAATATCAATGTGTGTGTAGGTTTGTATTACTCAAAATATCATTTCACTGCCTAAGGAAAAATACCAAAGTGATGTTTTAAATTGTAATCTTCACATAGGCTCCCTTATTGCTACACATGCATATACAAGTATTATTTGAGCTCTAAACTATTCAAATATTAAGGATTTAATTAGCTATAAGATGGAAAGTTGTTGTTTAGACATAATCCATCATCTTTTACATATCTTTATTCACTCCTAGCACTTCAGATAAATTTGTGTAAATGAGACAGAAATGTGAATCTTTTATGACAAAGAAAATTCTTAAAAGGAGAGGGGAGAGAGAAAAGGGTATGGGGCAAGAGAATGCTTGAATGTATAGCAAAGTATAACATTTTGATCATTATAACAATGAAATGAATCTTAAGTTTGAAGCATAATATCATTTACAACATTTATGATCAAGAATGAATGTAAGTAGAGAAATTTTTGCATACCTGCAGATGGTACAAATTTTCATGGTTAAGTTGAAGCCTCCCATCAACAACAAGATCAAAATATCCATGTATCTATCTCAATCGAGCCTCTAAACCCTTTAGAGTTGTAAATTTTTCCACTAACCTGTTATGCACAAAAGTCAAATTTTAGAGTTATGTCACCACTAAAAATAGAAGAAACGAGCTTTGAAACCAAATCCACACACAACACAATGTGGTATTCATACAAAGCCACACAAACAAACTAAAATCAGAACATTGGAATGAAAACAACTTCAAATTATGATGCAGAGCATGGATTCAGGGTATAAAGAATCATTTTTCTGCCACCATAGTGAAAAGTCAGCACTTTCTTTCATCTTTGCATATTAGTTTGATGCTTCAAACAATGCATTTCTTATATTGAAAAGTTCATTACCTTATTGAGCTTCTCTTTTTTTTGAAAATAGTTTAATATTCTCTAATTAATAAGGCCAACCATGTGACGTGGAAGCTCATTTGGCCCTCCCCCCCTCACATCACTCTTAATTCCCCATACCCAATCATATAACATTAATCATTCATTCATCCATTAATAACATATAAAATTCATTCATTCATCTATTAATAACATATAACATTCATTCATTAACATATAACATTCATTATTTAACATATTCACATTCATTCATTAACATATAATATTCATTCTTTTAGTTTTTACATATTATCAAAAATATGGTTGTCATGATATGATTACAATCACTTTTTTTTTGTTTCTTTTTTAAAGCTAAAAAAATATGAAATGGAGTATCATTTTCTAAATCATCTATCCCCCCTTTAGTTGTTCTGCCCTTTGCTTGTGATCTTAATGTACGCCTAGTCATCTGCTCATGACGTGGATGCCATTGCAAGGGGGGTCTGCTGCAATAAAAAAGAAATGTTAAATTGATATGTTTTATTATTATTGTTACAAGTATTTCATTAATTAAAAGAAAATTAGAGTGGTTATCTTTACCTGATGGGTCTACATCATGTTCCTGAACTTATGTTATAGACTCATGCTCAACATGTTGAACACCCTCTAAATCTTGATCTGCAATTGAAACATGAAAGGTTACATTAATTAATACACCAATTGAAAGTAAATATGTTTAAAAGAACATGAGAGCGGTCCTCTTTACCTGATGGGTCCACATCATGTTCCTAATCATGCTCAGCATGTTGATCATGCTCTACATGATCTAAAGTTGAAAAACAAAAGGTTACATTAATTAATACACCAATTGCAATTAAATATGTTTAAAAGAACTTTAGAGTGGTCCTCTTTACCTGATGGGGCTAGATCATGTTCCTGATCTTCTCTAGCCTGATCATGCTCAACATGTTGATCACACTCCACATTCTCTAAAGTACCAGATGCACACCATGACCTTCATCTGCAGGTTGTGCTCCACCCTCACCAGGCTGCATTCCAATGTCATGTGCAGTATTACCATTGCTTGAATGTTTAAAACAAATAGGCATGTAATTACTTTATGGTGGAAATTAATATTGAATAGATTGCACAAGTATTCAATTTTAAATAAACTTTATTGATTTTGTTTACCTACATGTCGGATGTAGTGGAAGGTTGTGTTTGCCCATTCAAGACTCTTAAGCGTTCAGCCACGACTCCATAGCCTTGCTAGAAGGAAATCTTCAGGTCATCTTCTGTGGGAACTCTGTTGAATTCAAAGCCCTACATTTTTGCATAAGATCATGAATTTTGCTTCTATGGTGTGATAAAACAAAAATTGTTTTCAATTTATTATTTGGATACTATATTTCATTTATTGATACTTACAATTCGTGTGGCTAATTTCATTTAACCACCAAAGACAAGTTTGTGCTTCTCGTGTTTTTCTAGTCTTTCCTTTGTTTCCTTCAATGTGTCAAGTAGCCTATGAAAAGTTTGAAATACATTAGATTATGTAAAAAGAAAGAGTAATCAGTATATAATTACATTGTTGATAGTATCACATACCTTCCTTGGCCCGGTGGTGTCTTTCCTTTTTTCTTTTCAGTCTTCTCCTTTCCATCCAACACGAGGTCCTTCCACTCCCTCTCTGGAATCATGGGGGGACACTCGTACTTTTTTTTCTTCTCTAAATGTGACCTATATTGGTCTCTCACATACTTTGGATAGGTACCATCTTTCTTAAGGACCTTGGTTCGGTTGAATGTTTTATCACCAAAAAACACAACTAAACGGTTAATGAGCTCATCTTTTAAATCTTGATTTTGGGCATTCCACCATGTACGTATGGTTGGCCTGAAGAGCTCCAATGTAATATCACTTAGATGTTTATAAAAAACATTATTTACTTGAAAATGATCATGGGATCAATAGTCTAAAAAGACTGATCAATAAGTAAATTTCAATTGGATTATATATAATAATAATTAAAATATTTTAAATTACCTCGGACCTTCTCTATCTTTATGGGAACGAAATCCTCAGTTACCACAAATGTGACCAGAAATGTTCCCGTACTAGTAGTACGGGAAGATCTAGGAAATGCTGCTAAAACATGACCAGTGCTAGTGGCCTTTGCATCCCCAGGTACATGTCTTGATGCATGTTCTGGCATGTGTTTGCTGCTAGAGGGTGCATTAACAGATGCTTGCACGGTATGTGTTGCTGACATTTCAGATGACAATATAGGCACGGATGATGGTGTCAGATGATGTGATGCATGCACAAGAAGATCAGGATGGACACTTGTACCAACCCCTATTCCCTGGGCAGCACTTGCAATACCCTAATCATGGCCAGGAGCATCATGAAGAGGAAAATAATCTTGTAAAAACAACACATATTTTAGTTCATGACATAAAAGAGTACAAAATATAAAACCATGAATGAACTTATGTTATAATTAAAGACCTAATGACAACTTACTTGCATGTTTTGTGATCTCTCAGTCAATATTTTAACCCTCTCTCTTATCTCATCTATTTGAGGAACTCTGAATATCAACTTAACAATTTCTTCATTGCATTTTTTTTGGATCTTCCTTATCATATCAAGAGGTTTTGTTGAATAAGCGATGTCATCATCACAAAATATTGATTGCACCTCACTATGGATGCTCTCATCTACTACTAGTTCCTTTCCCGGATTAGTCGACTACAATAAGAATATTAAAAACATTATCGAAATTAACCCAATAAACTTATGAAAAAAACATAATAATAAAACATTCTGCTCATATCTAATTTGTACAATTACAATGAGGTAAACCTATCAGGTAGAAGCGCCTGAAGATACATCGCGATCTGTGCTCTAGGCCAAAGCCTTCTCCATATGATCAATGTCCTGCTATGACAAAAATGAAATATAAAAAAACATTACCGAAATGAAACCAATAGAGTTACGAAAAAAAACATAAGAATAAAATGGAATATTGGAGTCATTAATTGGAGGTTGGGTAAAATGGTACATATCATGTACCACCCCCATAGTAATTGTGTTTGTAACTAAGCAATTCAAATTGTAATCAATTAGCAACTCTTCCCCTGTAGTTATTGATTTTATCGCACATACGAATACATGGTTTCCCTCACGCGCCTCAAATATGCAATTGGGTTGCTAATTTGTTGACCCAGGTCATGTACTATTTATAAACCCTACAATATTCCCTAATTCTTTTGGCCTTCCATCAATGTACATAGCCACTCCTTTATTTTGATCTTTATCTTTTAGTTGTATATAATTTGCTGACAGTGCATACCTATGCATACTTTGTGTATATTGAACTAGTTGCATCTAGTCTTTGCAACTATAACAGGGTCTGACATACTCCATCAATTCAGTAACTTTTTCATAATAGACATTTATGTCGTCCATGCAAAATAGGCCCAAACCATGTAATGACGATGGTGCTAGGTGATATATCCTCTCGGTAACACAAAAATTAGTGTTTATTGGAGGAAGTTCCTTAGGTACCCATTGTTTCCATAGATGTTTGTACCTCAAGGGCACCTTGACATCGCCTATGCTCTCATCATCATAAGAAAATGACCCCCCTTTAGCAAGAAAAAATTCCATGCGTTTACGAAATTTTCTTCTAATCTTTTGACCTCTAGTTGATCTCCCTCTTTTAGACATACTACATGTCTCACTTTCCTCTTCTCTTCCTGAATTTCCCTCGGTTGAGGAAGAAAGAACTGACAAATACCTATTTTCTGGTACCTGCACTCATAAGGATGTTGGATGAAGTTCTTTCATGGTGATGTGATCCCAAGGTGACATTATGATTAATTTATCATTTCATCGCTAGAATTTCATAGGTTATAAGGTAATCAAGTCTTGATAGATTGCAAGTTATTGTTACTACCATCCAAATGTGTCCATCACAAATCAAATCTACTTAACGTTTTAACTCCCAAACTTTGTAATAAGTGTTAAATGTGACTATGGTCCATTAGTTACATAACCAAGGCCTCAAATGTATTCTCTAATTGTAATCAAAGGACTTTTTCTCTTCATTCATGTAAATAAATTTGAAGGGAAACACCACCAAGTGGTTTATTGGACACCTACATGACTAAAAATAGCAGCAAACTTACATTTAATTTCCATATGTCTAAGTGGTTTATGGTTTGGCAATAAAATTTTTTTAAGTCATCTTAAATCATCCTATGTCTAATTGCTAGGAGACTTTTGGTATGTTTTAAGGTAGGATGATTGATGAAAGAGCCCAAAGATCCTTTATCCATGGTATCTATGTACACATAGTAGCGGTCTTCTCTTATATAGTTGGACATGATTTAAATAACTTAGCTAGGAATTATTCATTTAACCTAAGGTTTTCTCGTAATGCCATCATTGGAAAAGTATGATCAAATTCTTCTATTATGAAGAATTGATCTATGTGCCTCTAGTAATCACTATAAATGTTTGTAAGGATAAAATGACTAATTGCAATAGGTAGGAGAGAATCAACTTTCATTTCTTCAAAGATTATATTCCTCTATTCATAATTTTTAAGGGTTGTGTGTGGAGGAGGTTATCACTACCAAGAAGGGAGGAGACCTTTCCTTGTATTCTTTTGTAATTTTCATTATTCTTATTTATTTTACACTTACATTTACAAATACACATACATATGCATTTATTGTTTTCATTTATTTCTCATGTAGTTTAATAGTTTGATCGATTTCATATTATATGTGTTGAATAATTTAGAATTTCAATTACATTAATTTATGGATATGTTGTATCTATAACACTACAAAACTATATGCTCTTTGCATTTACACTTGCATTTAGAAATACACATTTATATACATAGATATAGATTTATTTAATGATATGTTGCATTTATTGTTCTAGGAGAGCATCTAGTAATTGTATTTACATTTACATTTAAAAATACATATACATACATACATACATACATACATACATATATATATATATGTGTGTGTGTGTGTGTGTGTGTTTGTGTGTGTGTGTGTATGTATATCATTTATATTCAGTGTTTAGAAACAACCCATTAGGTTTGCACATAGATAAAAATTCATAAAATCAAATCTCCCATACATGTTTTGTTGAAACCTAGCCTTGAATCTCTCCTTTCACATGCTTTTCTTCACAAAACTATTGAGGACAACAGCTATACCTTCTTTATTTCTCATCCTACACCCTATATATGCATCCTACAATTACAACAGTATCCATGGGGCCTCTTACACAAGCTACAGTAATCACAAAAAGTGTAAGAGCCCCTTTATATCATGTTTCAACCACAAAACCCTCAAAAACAGGGTAACTCAGATTATGATTTGTTGGTGAGCTGTATGGACAAAATCATTAGCACCAACTCATTCTTGGAGTCTTTTGAAAGAGAAGCAAAATAGGTGGCAGTTAAGTACAAACCTTATAGTGTCAAGGTGAATGAGGTGATCAATTTTGATTGGCCAACTGATGAAGAGTACCAAAAATGGGTAAATGTATATTTAACTAAGGATGAGTGAAAAGGAGTAGGCTGTTAATGGTTGACAAATCACTTGTTGCAGTTACAACAGATTCCAGTTTTGTTTTTGCTGACAGTCTAGTCATGGGATTCTTGAATTTTTTCGTTGTTGCAACAACCATTCTCAGTGGGAATGATGAACAAGAATATTCTATGGGGAGATTGTTGTAACAAATTTTTGGAATATCACAAGGTGGTCCAATTTGCTGGTGACACGTGTGCTTTCTAGCCCGATGCTTGTTGCTCCTTCTTTTTCTATAAGAAGGATTTCAAGGCCAGAAGTATGAGTTAGCAAGTTAGATATTTTTGGTCAAGTCTAGATGAAGTTGTAGAGTGAATTGTAAAGTCTGATTGTTTTAGGGAAAATGCAATTTAGGTTTTGAGTCATTCTGTAGTAGGTTTTGAATTGATGGGGATTTGATGTTTTATGACAGTACTGGCATTTGAATTGATATGATTAATTCAAACTCATGTCTCTCCATTGTACAAGCATATCTGAATTTTGAATAAAATGATCAAGGGTTGTTTCGTTCATCTCACTATTGTGGTGTGTATGATTCTTGTTTAAGGTTTAATTCAAGGAATTAATTAAAATGCTTGAATGGGATTGTAGGTGGATATGTTCTATATAAGGGTTTGATAAGTAGTATTGGGTTAGAATACATATTGATGATATTGTAAAGCAATGTTATCAAGGATCTTATATGTTATGTGTTAAATATGTCATAAACCCTTACATGCTTATAAATTTGACTCCTCTAATGGATATATGGCAATAATCTAAGTTGTACTTATTCGTATGGTTTAGTATTTTTTTTCCTTTACCTAGATCTTGCTACAAATTGCAAATCAATGACTATCTTATACTATGAAATGTTGTTGTAGTTATCTCATGCTCCAAATAGTTGATATTATTGATAAACAACCAATTCTATTCGGTATTATCCTATTATGTTGAGCTATTAAATGAGATTATTTGTTGTTGTTAATGTTGTTTATGATGATGGTGCAGAGGTTGTAAATGCATTAAGGGATCACCCTTCTAGGTCTTGCAGAGCCTAAAGTGTAGGAGGTCTTTCAAATCCTCGTCAGTTGGTTCAGGTCCTTCGAGCTGCCCTTTATTGGAATTGGAAATTCCATAGGTAGATTAGAAGATCAGCTTGCTTATAGTAAAAACAACCAGCACCTTTCATATGTTTGTGGTGGAGGTATTAAAGAAGAATTGTATGCCTCTATTTCCATTCATTAGATCTACCTTAGCCTAGCATATACTTGGGCTAAGTCTACAATTGCTTCAAACACATGCGATGAAGGCTATGTGTGATGAAATCCTAGACCTCAACCAAGATGTGGGTAGATTATGGGAGTTTTTCCAAGACCCAAGGCTGGTGGATAAAAATGTGAAAGACTAAGCTATTTTTTTTTTTCTGTCTTATCTTATACCATTTTACAAGAATGGGGGTGCCAATGTACAAGAAGATCTTTGGAAACTAGGCATAAAAATTGAAGGTTAAAGATAACGGGGGTGCCAAACTTACAGTACTCATTTCCCCTTGGTCGTCGATTTTCCCTGAGTGCCCTCAACCTCATCCTCAGTGCTGGTATTGACCTTGTTTTCACTCCTCCAAACTCTTCCTCAACGCTGATATTGACCTTGTTTTCACTCCTCCAAACTTTTTGTTGGCACTGGTATTGACCTTATTTTAACTCCAAACTCTTCTTCAACACTGGTATTGACCTTGTTTTCACTCCTCCAAACCCTTCCTCAGTGCTAATATTGACCTTGTTTTCACTCCAAACTCTTTGTCGGCGCTGGTATTGACCTTGTTTTAACTCCAAACTCTTCCTCGGTGCTGGCATTGACCTTGTTTTCACTACTCCAAACTCTACCTCGGCGCTGGCATTGACCTTTTTTTCACTACTCCAAACTCTTCCTCGACACTGGAATTGACCTTGTTCTCACTACTCCAAACTCTTCCTCGGCATTGGTATTGACCTTTCACTTCTCCAAGTTGATGAGCTACAACCTGGTTTTGTTATGTTTTATAGTATGTTAATTAAGTTGAAAATTTTGGTTCCATTTAGCTAGGTTTTAATATTCTACAATATAGTTAAGTATATATTAGCTATATTTTATATAATAAATAATATAATTATTCAACTTATTATAATTATATATTATATTCTTTAACAAAATTATTAAATACCTATAAAATTATTATAATTAATAATTAATAATAAGTATATTTTTATATAATACAAAATATAATTAATAAAATATATATTTAATATAATAGTAATATTTATTAATATGAGAGAGAGAAAATAAATTTTGATTGGTTGTTTCTTGTCAACAATCCAAGGATGGCATGTTTCCTTGAGGAGTTATGCTCAAGGTAGCATGCCATTTGATTAAAGATATGATAATTCTCCTTTAAGATGTACCCATTTCACACTTAAGGAGATAAAGATAAATATATGGAATAAAATATAGAGAGAGATGGAGATAATGACAAACATACAAATAGAAAGGGAGACAAAGAGATAGAGAGGGTAGAGAGATAAAGAGATAAGGATGAATAGATAGAGATATAGGGAGGGTGATTGATATATCTCTCCCTGTAACTCTCTATATATCCCACTATCTATGTCACTCCCTCTTCCCCCCTCTATCTATTGAGCTATCTCTCCCTCTCCCCCTATTCTCTCTCATTCACTCCATCTCTCCCTCCATCTCTCCTACTCTATATCTCTATCTATATTTCTCTTTTTAAGTCCCTCTCACTCCTCTCTCTATCTCTTTCTATCTATATCCCTTTCTCTCCCTCCCCCTCTCTATCTCCCCCTCTCTATCTCTCACCATCTCTCCCTCCCTATCCCTCATATCCATCAACTCTCTATCTCCACATATCTTCCTTTCTCTTCCCATATATCTCGATCTCTCTTTCTCTTCCCATATATCTCTATCTCTCTCTCTTTCTCTCCCCATCTATCTCTATCTCCCCATATATTAACTAAGAAGCCATGCAAGCATACAATAGTATATGTTGGTAAAACTATAATGGTGTTTTATTAAACTATAACTAGCACTTATCTTTCTAATGTCAAGCCTTCTTATAAAA
>VDFB02000363.1:138270130-138283338 GCA_007258455.2 Sequoia sempervirens | reverse complement strand
TTACAACCTTTGCACCATCATCATAAACAACATTAACAACAACAAATAATCTCATTTAATAGCTCAACATAATAGGATAATACCGAATAGAATTGGTTGTTTATCAATAATATCAACTATTTGGAGCATGAGATAACTACAACATTTCATAGTATAAGATAGTCATTGATTTTCAATTTGTACCAAGATCTAGGTAAAGGAAAACAAATACTAAACCATACGAATAAGTAGAACTTAGATTATTTCCATATATCCATTGGAGGAGTCAAATTTATAAGCATGTAAGGGTTTATGACATATTTAACACATAACATATATGATCCTTGATAACATTGCTTTACAATATCATCAATATGTATTCTAACCCAATACTACTTATCAAACCCTTATATAGAACATATCCACCTACAATCCCACTTAAGCATTTTAATTAATTCCTTGAATTAAACCTAAAACAAGAATCATACACACCACAATAGTGAGATGAACGAAACAACCTTGATTATTTTATTCAAAATTTAGATATGCTTGTACAATGGAGAGACATGAGTTCAAATTAATCATATCAATTCAAATGCTAGTACTATCATAAAACATCAAATCCCCATCAATTCAAAACCTACTATAGAATGACTCAAAACCTAAATTGCATTTTCCCTAAAACAATCAGACTTTACAATTTTCTCTACAACTTTATCTAGACTTGACCAAAAATATCTAACTTGCTAACCCGTACTTCTGGCCTTGAAATCCTTCTTATATAAAAAGAAGGAGAAAACAAGCATCGGGCCAAAAAGCACACGTGTCACCAACAAATTGGACCGCCTTGTGATATTCTAAAAATTTGTTACAACAACAATCTCCCCATAGAATCTTTTTGTTCATCATTCCCACTAAGAATGGTTGATGCAACAATGAAAAAATTCAAGAATTCCATGACTAGATTGTTAGCAAAAACAAAACTGTAATCTGTTGTAACTGCAATAGCTGATTTGTCAACCATTAGCAGCCTACTCCTTTTCACTCATCCTTAGTTAAATATACATTTATCCATTTCTGGTACTCTTCATTAGTTGGCCAATCAAAATTGATCAACTCATTCACCTTGGCACTATAAGGTTTGTACTTAACTACCGCCTGTTTCGCTTCTCTTTCAAAAGACTCCAAGAATGAGTTGGTGCTAATGATTTTGTCCATACAGCTCACCAACAAATCATAATCTGAGTTACCCTATTTTTGAGGGTTTTGTGGTCGAAACATGATATAAAGGGGCTCTTACACTTTTTGTGATTAGTGTAGCTTGTGTAAGAGGCCCCATGGATACTGTTGTAATTGTAGGATGCATGAATAGGGTGTAGGATGAGAAATAAAGAAGGTATAATTTCCGTCCTCAATAGTTTTGTGAAGAAAAGCATGCAAAATGAGAGGTTCAAGGCTAGGTTTCAACAAAACATGTATGGGAGATTTGATTTTATGAATTTTTATCCATGTGAAAACCTAATGGGTTGTTTCTAAACACTGAATATAAATGATATACATACACACACACACACACATGCACACACACACACATATATATATATATGTATGTATGTATGTATGTATGTATGTATGTATGTATGTATATGTATTTGAAAATGTAAATGTAAATACAATTACTAGATGCTCTCTAGAGACAATAGAAATTACAACATATCATTAAAAGAAATCTATATCTATGTATATAAATGTGTATTTCTAAATGCAAGTGTAAATGCAAAGAGCATATGGTTTGTAGTGTTATAGATACAACATATCCATAAATTAATGTAATTGAAATTCTAAAGTCTTCAACACATATAATATGAAATCAATCAAACTATTAAACTGTGAAATAAATAGAAACAATAAATGCATATGTATGTGTATTTGTAAATGTAAGTGTAAAATAAATGGAATAATGAAAATTATAAAAGAGAATGCAAGGAAGGGTCTCCTCCCTTCTTCGTAGTGATAATCTCCTCCACACACAACCCTTAAAAATTGTGAATAGAGGAATATAATCTTTGAAGAACTCAAAGTTGATTCTCTCCTACCTGATGCAATTAGTCATTTTATCCTTACAAACATTTATAGCGATTACTAGAGGCACATAGATCAATTCTTCATAATAGAAGAATTTTATCATACTTTTCCAATGATGGCATTATGAGAAAACCTTAGGTTAAATGAATAATTCCTAGCTAAGTTATTTAAATCATGTCCAACTATATAAGAGAAGACCGCTACTATGTGTACATAGATACCATGGATAAAGGATCTTTGGGCTCTTTCATCAATCATCCTACCTTAAAACATACCAAAAGTCTCCTAGCAATTAGACATAGGATGATTTAAGATGACTTAAAAAAATTTTATTGCCAAACCATAAACCACTTAGACATATGGAAATTAAATGTAAGTTTGCTGCTATTTTTAGTCATGTAAGTGTCCAATAAACCACTTGGTGGTGTTTCCCTTCAAGTTTATTTACATGAATGAAGAGAAAAAGTCCTTTGATTACAATTAGATAGTACATTTGAGGCCTTGGTTGTGTAACTAATGGACCATAGTCACATTTAACACTTGTTGCAAAGTTTGGGAGTTGAAACGTTAAGTAGATTTTATTTGTGATGGACATCAAAGTAAGTAGGATTTGATTTGGATTTGGATGGTAGTAACAATAACTTGCAATCTATCAAGACTTGATTACCTTATAACCTGTGAAATTCTAGCGATGAAATGATAGATTAATCATAATGTCACCTTGGGATCACATCACCATGAAAGAACTTCATCCAACATCCTTATGAGTGTAGGTACCAGCAAATAGGCATTTTTCAGATCTTTCTTCCTCAACCAAGGGAAATTCAGGAAGAGAAGAGGAAAGAGAGACATGTAGTATGTCTAAAAGAAGGAGATCAACTAGAGGTCAAAATATTAGAAGAAAATTTCGTAAACGCATTGAATTTTTTCTTGCTAAAGGGGGGTCATGTTCTTATGATGATGAGAGCATAGGCGATGTTGAGGTTCCCTTGAGGTACAAACATCTACGGAAACAATGGGTACCTAAGGAACTTCCTCCAAGAAACACTGATTTTTGTGTTAACAAGAGGATATATCGCATAGCACCATTGTCATTACATGGTTTGGGCCTATTTTGCATGGACGACATAAATGTCTATTATGAAAAAGTTACTAAATTGATGGAGTATGTCGGATCCTGTTACAGTTACAAAGACTGGATGCAAATAGTTCAATACACACAAAGTATGTGTAGGTATGCACTGTCAACAAATTATATACAACTAAAAGATAAAGATCAAAATAAAGGAGTGGCTATGTACATTGATGGAAGGCCAAAAGAATCAGGGAATATTGCAGGGTTTATAAATAGTACATGACCTAGGTCAACAAATAAGCAACCGAATTGCATATTCGAGGCGAGCGAGGGAAACCATGTATTCGTATGTGCACTAAAATCAATAACTGTAGGGGAAAAGTTGCTAATCGATTACAATTTGAATTGCTTAGTTACAAACACAAATACTATGGGGGTGGTACGTACTATGTACCATTTTACCCAACCTCCAATTAATGACTCCAATATTCCATTTTATTCTTATGTTTTTTTCATAACTCTATTGGTTTCATTTTTGTAATGTTTTTTTATATTTAATTTTTGTCACAACGGGACATTGATCGTAAGGAGAAGGCTCTGGCCTAGAGCTCAGATCACAATGTATCTTCAGGTGCTTCTACCTGACAGGTTTACCTCATTTTAATTGTACAAATTAGATACGAGCATAATGTTTTATTATTATGTTTTTTTCATTAGTTTATTGGGTTAATTTCGATAATGTTTTTAATATTCTTGTTGTAGTCGACTGATCTGGGAAAGGAACCAGCAGTAGATGAGAGCATCCATAGTGAGGTGCAGTCAATATTTTGTGATGATGACATTTATTATTTAACAAAAACTCTCGATATGATAAGAAAGATCCAAAAAAAATGCAATGAAGAAATTGTTAAGTTGATATTCAGAGTGCCTCAAATAGATGAGATAAGAGAGAGGGTTAAAATATTGACTGAGAGATCACAAAACTTGCAAGTAAGTTGTCATTAGGTCTTTAATTATAACATAATTTCATTCATGGTTTTATATTTTGTACTCTTTTATGTCATGAACTAAAATATGTGTTGTTTTTACAGGATTATTTTCCTCATCATGATGCTCCTGGCCATGATTAGGGTATTGCAAGTGCTGCCCAAGGAATAGGGGTTGGTACAAGTGTCCATCCTCATCTTCCTATGCATACATCACATCATCTGACACCATCATCCGTGCCTATATTGTCGTCTGAAATGTCGGCAACACATACCATGCAAGCATCCATTAATGCACCCTCTAGCAGCAAACACATGCCAGAACATGCATCAAGACATGTACCTGGGGATGCAGAGGCCACTAGTACTAGTGATGTTTTAGCAGCATTTCCTAGATCTTCCTATACTACTAGTATGGGAAAATTTTTGGTCACATTTGTGGTGACTGAGGATTTCATTCCCATAAAGATAGAGAAGGTCCAAGGTACATTAAAATGTTTTAATTATTATTATATATAATCTAATTGAAATTTACTTATTGATCAGTCTTTTTAGACTATTGATCCCATGATAATTTTGAAGGAAATAATATTTTTATAAACATCTAAGTGATATTACATTGGATCTCTTCGGGCCAACCATACATACATGGTGGAATGCCCAAAATCAAGATTTAAAAGATAAGCTCATTAACCATTTAGTTGTGTTTTTCGGTGATAAAACATTCAACCGAACCAAGGTCCTTAAGAAAGATGGTACCTATCCAAAGTATGTGAGAGACCAAGATAGGTCACATTTAGAAAAGAACAAAAAGTATGAGTGTCCCCCTATGATTCCGGAGAGGGATTGGAAGGACCTCATGTTGGATGGAAAGGAGAAGGCTGAAAAGAAAAAAGGAAAGACACTACCGGGCCAAGGAAGGTATGTGATACTATCAACAATGTAATTATATACTAATTACTCTTTGTTTTTACATAATCTAATGTATTTCAAACTTTTCATAGGCTGCCCGACACATTGAAGGCAACAAAGGAAAGACTAGAAAAACATGGTAAGCACAAACTTGGCTCTGGTGCTTATATGAAATTAGCCGCATGAATTGTAAGTATCAATAAATGAATTATAGTATCCAAATAATAAATTGAAAACAATTTTGGTTTTATCACACCATAGAAGAAAAATTCATGATCTTATGCAAAAATATAGGGCTCTGAATTCAACAGAGTTCCCATAGAAGATGACCTAAAGATTTCCTTCTAGCAAGGCTATGGAGTCGTGGCTGAACGCTTAAGAGTCTTGACTGGGAAAACACAACCTTCCACTACATCTGACACACAGGTAAATAAACTCTATAAAGTTTATTTAAAATTGAATACTTGTGCAATCTATTCAATATTAATTTCCACCATAAAGTAATTACATGCCTATTTGTTTTAAACATTCAAGCAATGATAATACTGCACATGACATTGGAATGCAGCCTAGTGAGGGTGGAGCACAACCTGTAGATGAAGGTCATGGTGTGCATCTGGTACTTTAGAGAATGTAGAGCATGATCAACATGTTGAGCATGATCAGGCTAGAGAAGATCAGGAACATGATGTAGCCCCATCAGGTAAAGAGGACGACTCTAAAGTTCTCTTAAACATATTTAATTGCAATTGGTGTATTAATTAATGTAACCTTTTGTGTTTCAACTTTAGATCATGTAGAGCATGATCAAGAACATGATGTGGCCCCATCAGGTAAAGAGGACCACTCTCATGTTCTTTTAAACATATTTAATTTCAATTGGTGTATTAATTAGTGTAACCTTTCATGTTTCAGTTGCATATCAGGATTTAGAGGGTGTTCAACATGTTGAGCATGAGTCTATAACAAAAGTTCAGGAACATGATGTAGACCCATCAGGTAAAGAGAACCACTCTAATTTTCTTTTAATTAATGAAATACTTGTAACAATAATAATAAAACATATCAGTTTAACATTTCTTTGTTATTGTAGTAGACCCCCATTGCAACAACGTCCATGTGATGAGTGGAAAACTAGGCATACATTAAGATCATAAGCAAAGGGCAGAACAACTAAAGGGGGGATAGATGATTTAGAAAATGATACTCCATTTTAGATTTTTTTAGCTTTAAAAAAGAAACAAAAAAAAGTGATTGTAATCATATCATGACAACCATATTTTTGATAATATGTAAAAACTAAAAGAATGAATATTATATGTTAATGAATGAATGTGAATATGTTAAATAATGAATGTTATATGTTAATGAATGAATGTTATATGTTATTAATAGATGAATGAATGAATTTTATATGTTATTAATGGATGAATGAATGATTAATGTTATATGATTGGGTATGGGGAATTAAGAGTGATGTGAGGGGGGGAGGGCCAAATGAGCTTCCACTGTCACATGGTTGGCCCTATTAATTAGAGAATATTAAACTATTTTCAAAAAAAAGAGAAGCTCAATAAGGTAATGAACTTTTCAATATAAGAAATGCATTGTTTGAAGCATCAAACTAATATGCAAAGATGAAAGAAAGTGCTAACTTTTCACTATGGTGGCAGAAAAATGATTCTTTATACCCTGAATCCATCTTCTGCATCATAATTTGAAGTTGTTTCCATTCCAATGTTCTGATTTTAGTTTGTTTGTATGGCTTTGTATGAATACCACATTGTGTTGTGTGTGGATTTGGTTTCAAAGCTCTATTTCTTCTGTTTTTAGTTGTGACATAACTCTAAAATTTGACTTTTGTGCATAACAAGTTAGTGGAAAAGTTTACAGCTCTAAAGGGTTTAGAGGCTCGATTGAGATAGATACACGGATATTTGGATCTTGTTGTTGATGTGAGGCTTCGACTTAACCATGAAATTTTGTATCATTTATAGGTATGCAAAAATTTATCTACTTACATTCATTCTTGATCATAAATGTTGTAAATGATATTAATGCTTCAAACTTAAGATTCGTTTCATTGTTATAATGATCAAAATGTTATAAACCCATATTCAAGCTCAGCCCCTACCCTTTTCTCTCCCCCCTCCTTTTACTTTGTCATAAAAGATTCACATTTTTGTCTCATTTATACAAATTTATCTGAAGTGCTAGGAGTGAATAAAGATATGTAAAAGATGATGGATTATGTCTAAACAACAACTTTCCATCTTATAGCTAATTAAATCCTTAATATTTGAATAGTTTAGAGCTCAAATAATACTTGTATATGCATGTGTAGCAATAAGGGAGCCTATGTGAAGATTACAATTTAAAACATCACTTTGGTATTTTTCCTTAGGCAGTGAAATGATATTTTGAGTAATACAAACCTACACACACATTGATATTTTTCGGCATTACATTGAAGAATTTTTTTTCTCTTATACCTACCCTCGACTAGACATGGAGGTATATAATATTGGTTTCTAAGTTTATTCTGTAAGTAGTTAATTTGATAGAGGAAGACTAAAATCTTCTTAATGTCCTATGTCAGTTGTGAAATCATATGAATCACTTGCTGAAGGAACCATTTTGTATTCATCCAAAAACTGGTTTTTTTTTTTTATGTTTCTTGCATGATTTTTTCTTAGGCTCTAGAGATGTAGCTTAGCGCTTTCCTTTGCACTTTTCATCTATTTTGATGATTACAGTAGATTGTCCTCATAATTTTTCATGTAGATCTGTTTGTAACCTTATTTTCTACCAATCAATTTGCAAACCACTCACATATTAAGGACCATTTCACTAACTTGTAGTCATCCATTACTTCATATGTTGTAGGTTGTGTCTGTGTGCTAATAAATCCTAATGATTGTGAGAAATTTAATCCTACAAGTGTACCCAATCTTTCTCAAGTAAAAGTCTTACCTTATTTTATAATACTTTAAATGGTTAATTGAAGGTGCTTCTTTAGATTTGAGATAGTTGAAACCTAGATTAAAATATGGTATTAGATGCGAAGTATAATGATAAAGCTGAGGTCCATTGAACAAAAATTATGAACATAATTTACTAGAATATGAATAGTGTTACAATTATAATTATTTCTCCTTTACCTACCTCTGCATTAATGAAAAAGATAGATCCCTATAAATCTAACCATGAAAGTGTTGAAATCTGCAATATATGTAGGACTCTGAAAACTATCACACATATTCTTTTTAAATGTTTTTATGCTTAGGAAATTTGGTACTTATTCTACCATAAGCTAAAGGTCTGGAACAACAATGGTAAAATTAATTGGCATGATATTCAGTTTTGTAATTTCAAGTTCAAGTTTCATTGTAAGCTATTTTGGTATTTCTTATCCAATGAGATCATGTGGCATTTGTGGAAGGCGAGAAATGATGATAAATTTAAGGGTATCAAGAGGGTACTTACTGAGTCTTGCAAGAGACTCACTTTCTACTCTGTTGCTTTGTAGGTTTCAACTCTTGTGGAGATCTCAATGGAGAATTTCTTGAAGTCAATAACTGAAGGTGCTGCTAAAAATACCAGAGAGGATCTAAGAAGTGGAATCGCTTGTAGGTTGAGCTTGGAAGAGACCGTGTTGTTCTAGCAGACATTTGATGAGCTCCAGAGAGAAATTGATGAAGCTGCAAGCCCAAAAAGATAGTGCAGCCCCCAACAGTTGAACCCCCAAGGAGAAACAATGGAGAACCTTGATATTGAAGAAGTCAGCAATGAGGAGAATGTAATCAACACTATGTATTGTTTATGATGATTTGAATAGCAGCAACTTGTGGTGTTGTTAACTACAATTTGTATTGTCTATGTTGGTTTTGAAAACAACTGGTGCTTTTTGGTTTCTTTCTTTCTATGTAAAGTACTGATACGGTATATTTCCTATTATGCAAATGCTTTGATGTTGTACTAATCCTAATGCCAGATAGGTATTTTCATGATATGTAATGGACCTTAAACTATTTTCAATACAAAAAAAATAAAAGATAGTAGATATTGGAAGTTCATTACATGTCTCATGTATGTGTTAGTATTTTAATTTTATTTAAGTTGTTCAAGAGCTTGATTAGGTCAACAATATGTTCTACAAGTTATGTTCTCTTGATGAGATTAGTGTGACATTGGATTTGTCTTGCTGAGGGAAGTCATCGACAAGACATGGACTATCAAAGTGAGTTTTCTATCCTATGCCAATGAAGGATCTCTCACTAATGGGTTGGATTTGATGGTCATCGCCAAGAGTCTCCATGATTGTACATTTCAAAGAATATATATTTTTTTTAAAAATTGCATTGTTTCATTGCAATTTCGATGAAAACCATCGATGAATCACCGAAAAGGTCCGACAAATTTGCTATAGCTACGATGAAGGCTTCGTCATAACTCCTTGCCCAATTCATCACAATTTTGATGAAGTCCACTAACGAATCACATAAAAGGTCCGACAAAGGATTCGCCATAACACCTTGCCCATTTCGCCGTAATTTTGACAAAGGAAACCGACGAATCACATAAAAGGTCCGATGAAGTTGCTTAACTACGACGAAGGCTTCGTCATAACTCCTTTCCCATTTTGTCACAATTTTGACGAACTCTACTGATGAATCACATAAAAGGTCTGACGAAGTTGCTTAGCTGCGATGAAGGCTTCGTCGTAACTCCTTGCCCATTTCGTTGAAATAGAGACAAACTTTTCGTCGATATTCTGATGAACATCCGAGTCATTTTATGATGCCGACGACCAATGAATCGATGCCATTATTTTGACATTTAATGTGTCATCAGCATTTTGACGAAAAAAAGTGACGAAATTGTTTTTCGTCATTTCATCGCTTTTCTGACAAATATTTGTCGAATGGCTGATGAACATTCGTTAGAAAATGGAGCCAAATTCAGTATATATATAACATCCACATAACATCTCAAAATATTCAAGCATCATTAGAATATTCTACAAATATTCCACAACCATCTAAAGTTGAGAACACCATCATTCTATGCAACCAGACATATTGCGACAGAACACAACTCACTAACCAGCCTTGTGGAACATCCCAACACTTGAAACCTCAAGGGAAGGAATTTAGATGCAATATAAGCTAATTTCCAAATCCATAAGACAAGAAAATTTATTGTAGAGAAATGGAAAGCAATATAATTTCTCGCACAAAACCTTCTACATAGATAGATAAACTGTCAAAAACAACTTTCACTACATAAAAATTCAAATCCTAAAACATTGGATATATAACCTCTGAACATCTTTGATCATCATATCCAAACCATACAAAAATATCTCCAACCATGATGAAATGTAGAGCACAACACTGAACACATCACTATCACACCACACACTCTTTTATTTAAATATTCTCAAAATCACTTGGAAACCAAGTGAGCTTACTACAACTACAACTCATCAAGACATCAATGAAAACATCACAACACCTTCTTATCAAATAACAACACATACATACTAGCACATGCACTTGACAACAACAACCATATCCATATTGTTGATATCAATGACCAGTTCACCAACAACTATTGATATCAATGACAACACCATTAACATTCTTGTAACACCCAACATTTCCTAGTAGGCCAAGGGATGAGAGTTTGTTTCCCCCTTAAGAGATCATTTAGAAAAAATATTTTTTGCATTAAGATCATGATAAGAAAAAAGGGTAGGTTTAGTGGATTAGTGATGAAAAGATGGGGTTGAATTGGAGGAAATAAGGGAATACGGATGTATGGAATGAAGAAAATGGAGAATAATAAGGCTATGGGTGAAAATTTGGATTTTTAGATGAATATGAGTTAGTATGGAAAACAAAATGAGATAGAATGTAGAATAATAAAGAATGAATGAATTTTGTTAATCAAATATCAAATAGTGAAAGCTATGAGCAAGTAATGGGGTGGATGAGGGATATGGGATGGAGATTTGAATTTATTAGGTTATAATTTTAAAATGTAAAGATAAATTCTTATTTTAAGATAGAAAATGGACATTATGTACCAAGGTATGAGGAACTAGGGTTACATTTTATCCCTTCCATGAGATCTTGACTCTACAAATAAATAGGATTATCCTTATCCATACCTGACAAGATGAAACCTTGTTTGAATGTGTGAGAAAATAAGACTTAGAGAATTATAGTAATAGTGCATAAAAGGCATGAATGACCTAATATTCAAAGGACTTTTGTTATGCAAGAAGAAACCTTAACATACACAAGACAAGTATTTTCCATGGTCCTATTATAAGAACATCCCACAAACATAACATACGAAAGTGATGCAGTCAAGATTGGTGTCTTATCAAACTACCTAATCTTGTAGCCTTCACATATTATCCAACCCACATCAACACAAAAAAATTGAAATATAGCTTTACTAAAACTTTCATATGCATATTCTTACAACACAATTCTTCAAGAACAATTACATAAAGTGAGGATTCCAACAACAAACAAAATTAAAAAAATGTACAAATTTTTCTAGAAATATCCTACCTACAAGTCTTCAAATCTACATGCCTTCACACCCTCTTGGCTTCACTCATTTTTTAAAATTTTATTTTTCCATATTTATACATCTCTCATTGTTGCCTTAAAAATCTACAAAAAACTTGCAAATTTATTTTCCTCTTCTTTTATTCATCTCATCTTGGAAAGCTCTTCTTGCACTTTTCTTATGCAATGCTCTAACTACCTGCAAGTTATTTATCCAACCTTTCTATTGTTACTTTCTTATTTTTGACAACATAAAAGGTTTGATTTTATATCAATTAAAATATTTTTGAGTTACCAAAAGATGAACCTAAATCTTCTCTTTCATTTCCCTCCATTTGTCTTTTGAAATTCTTTTGTATGTGCTTATAATTCATCATTAAATGCTTCCAAATATAGCACACAAGGTTCTATACCATATACCATGACTTTCTATTGTCTATGCCTCATAAAAATAAATAAATAAATAATGAACTAACTTGTGTTCATTCACCTCAAGTTGAAAAATGAAGTTATTAATTATTTTTTCAATTATCACTAGCTTTTTCCTATATCCGTGTTTGCCTCTAATTTTGAATGGAAGCTAAGTTTTGATAAAATAAATATTTCATCCTTCAAAAATCCATGATATTCTCTTGAAGCTTTAACCTACACTAAAAATTAGAAAAAATCAACTTGAAAAGGTATTTTTTGATGATGCAGAATTGCTTGTGAGCCAAGATGCTCTTGCATCAAAAAGAAATGATTGTAACTCATTTTATGCTCCTATAGTAACACCAAGATATTGAAAGATTAAGGTGGTTCCAAGTAAGTGTTGGAAGGGGATAAAATGATAAATTGAAATAAAGAATCAATTGACAAAACATATCAACAACCATCATATCTCTTGCCAAATAGAGTGTAATTGTCATCTTGGATTGTGTCTATTGTAGGAAAGATGTATTTGTTAAGGAATATATTGGGATGATAAATTTAATGATTAGTCAATAGGTATGTAGGAAAAAAATTTATTCGATAGGGTAAGTGCAAAAAGATGGGGAGCCAAAAAAAGGTCTTAAGTGGCCACTTCTTTCTCAAATCAGGAAATAATGACCTTGGATGAGAAAATGAATATAGTTACACTCAAAATTTTAAGATACAACAAAATAAAGTGTCGTAGTGCTCTGAACTACTTTCTAAACAACTAATTTTTTATTAAAATAGTAGAAACTAAGGGGTTTAAAAAGGGGGGCCACACAAATTGGTTCTATTTTTTCAATTTTTTTGTGGACATGTGTAGAATGGATTCTAGTTTCTAAAAATAATTTATTTGAAATTTCAATGAAGGGTTAAAAAATAAAGCAAAAAATACCAAAATTTTGAATGGAATCCAAGTTTTGATAAAATAAATAGTCCATCCATCAAATTTGAGTAATCAACAAGTTGTATAGTTTCTTTTGTCTCTCTATCTCACTCATTATTTATCACTTACAATTTAGACCTCTTTGTTTCATTATCTCCATCCCTTTATGTGACTCTCTCTCTCCCTTGAGCTTGAGAATTATGTCTCTACCTATCCATACTTATCTCTCTCTCTCTCTCTCTTCT
>VDFB02000363.1:138158970-138270030 GCA_007258455.2 Sequoia sempervirens | reverse complement strand
TTTAATGGGAAAATACATGTTATTTATTGTGCTCACCTTTTATATTTATGATAGGACAAACTATTAATATAAAATTATCCAATGCTTGTACATTGCTACCCCAATTGTTGTACACATAAGAACAATATTTTTTCACTCTGATAAAAATACTTGTTTAAATGAGTGTCTTATTTTATTAAATGAGCATTTTATTTTTTAAATGATATACTTATAGTGGAGAGTTGTGATATTTTATTTGAAACAAAATAATACTTATTTCACTTCTTCATGAATGTATTTATGTTTTTTTCATATAACATTTAGAGGTTCTCATGTGTTCAAGTATGGGTTCATTTTTTATCAACATTTGGACTGTTTATTTACAATATATAGTATTAATATGTGGTAAGACTAAGTATTATCATCATGATTGAGTGTGCGACTATTGGACCCTACACGACTACTGGGAACTCTCCCCTAATAAATGTATTTATTTTGTAGAGGGACAAGTTCGCATGGCCGTAGATCAATCATCGTGTGATCTCAGTTGTTCCCTGCCATCCTGCGATGACCCCACCACACTGTCTTTATTGATTGTGATATCATGGGTGAGCGCCACATGTCTCATCCTGTGAAGCCAAAGAATGATAAATACTTTGATGCATCTTTAATACATTATGCCATGGGTTACTAAAGTAGTTATAAGATGCACGTGTTTTAAATCAACGAAGATGTTATAATCTCAGTAGAAAGGTGCTCAATGGTTAATAACAAGGCTGGTGACTATGTTCAACGAACAGGATTGCAGATGGTTGAGATCCATGGTTTCCTGCCATCGCATGATCAAAATTTGTGAGGTCTTTATTGATTTCCATATCACAGGCGGGCACCACATCGATCTCCTTGGAAACAAGTAGTATGGTGGGGAAATGGCTACCCAGCCTACAAAAAGGCATGGGCATCTGCATGGCTTATGCCTTCCGTACTTTCGTTAAGGAGAGAGATAGAGGGAGTGAGTGAGTGATCCATTTACATATTATTCTTTTATTCTTCCTTAGTTAAATATTTAGTTACCCATTTACCATTAGCAGAAATGACCCAAGAATTTAATAGAATGGATGATCAAATCATCAAACAAATGTCTCATTTGCCAACAAAGCTCACTTGTGCACTACATGAATGGCTCCAACCATATTTGATGCAGATTTAAATTTTAGTTGTCGATCCTTCAGTTAGATCAAATCATCAAATGGTCATCTTTAAAATAGCCTGACACAATCGCCAACATGGCAATAAGGGACCCACCATACCATAAGTTTCAAAGGAATTCCATGTGGCAGTCGCCCGCGATATCGCAATCAGTAAAGATCCTACAACTTTGGATCACTAGATGCTAGGAAACCGTAGATCTTGAGCATTCATGATCTTGTTCCTTCAACACAGTCGCCAGCCTTCTTATTAACCATCAAGCAAATTTTTCATCAAGATTATAACATATCCACTAATTTAAAACATGTGCACCTCAAGAACACTTTAGTAACCTGCCTTTTAATGTATTAAGGACGGATTAATTTACCACAGTATTTCCTAAATTCCTTTAGCTTCATCAGATGAGACACGTGGTGCCTGCCTGTGATATCATGATCACTAAAAACCTTGAAACTTTTGATCACGCGATGGTGGGAAACCATTAAGATCTAATGACAATTGATCGACGATCAACCAAACTTATCACCTTTAGCCTCACTAGATAGGATAGGTGGTGTTGGCAGGGAGCGGTTGAGATCAAACGATAGTTGATCAATGGTCACACAAACTTCATCCTTTTGCAAAACAAAACATTTATTAAAAGGACAAGGGGACATCACTAAGTGGATGGTAAACAACGACATAAGTTTTTTTTAAATGATGAAACACGAGGCCAACCAAGACTTAGGAAAATAAAACCCTGTAGAGGAAATAAAATATTAAAACAAAGGAACTTAGCCTAGACGAAATGATAGGACATAAGTCATTTTAAAAACCCTCAAAAAGTAACATCAAAATAGATCCCAACCAAGGCGTAAAATAAACACAAGTGTTTTATATGAAAATAAAGCTAAAACCACCAACCCAAGGAAAATTCTGACACCATGAAAGACTAGTAACACTAGGCAGGGTAGGAATGGAACATAAGGAGAAAAAATATAAAGTTCCATCAAAGGGGAGAGAGATAGAGGGAGTGAGTGAGAGAGAGAGACCTGAGAGAGGGAGATGGGGTAGAAGGGAGATTCTTGAGAGAGAGAGCAGGAGGGAGTGGGAGAGAGATAGGTGGTAGAGGATTTAAGGATTAAAGGGTTAAGGGTAGAGGACTAAGGGTAGAGTGGAGAGAGTTAGGAGTGAGAGAGAGAGAGGGGGGGAGGGAGGAAGTACTGGGAGGGAGATAGAGGGTAGAGGGTTTAAGGTTTGTTTAAGGGTTAAGGGTTTAAGGTTTAGGGTTAAGGGTAGAGGGAGAGATAGAGAGGAGTGAGTGAGTGAGAGAGACCTGAGAGAGGGAGAGGGGGTAGGAGGGAGATAATTGAGAGAGAGAGGGTAGGTGGAGGGTAAAGTAGAGGGTTTAAGGATTTGGGGTTTAAGGGTTAAGGGTTTAGGGTTATGGATAGAGGGGAGAGAGATAGATGGATTCAGTGAGAGAGAGAGGGAGGGAGTGGGAGAGAGATAGAGAGTATGTAGAGGGTTAAGGGTAGAGGGTAGAGGGTTTAAGGGTTAAGGGTTTAGGTTTTAGTGTTAAGGGGAGAGAGATAGAGGGAGTGAGTGAGTGAGAGAGAGACCTAAGAGAGGGAGAGGGGTAGGAAATTGAAGATACTTGAGAGAGAGAGAGGGAGGGAGTGGGAGAGAGATAGAGGGAGGGAGGGTTAAGGGTAGAGGGTGGAGGGGAGAGAGATAGAGGGAGGAGTGAGTGAGAGAAAGACCTGTTGAGAGGGAGAAGGGGTAGGAGGGAAAGACCTGAGATTGAGTGAGTGAGGAGTGAAAGGAGTGAGAGAGACTTGAGAGAGGGAGGTGCTAGGAGGGAGAGACTTGGAGAGAGAGATAAAGGAAGGGAGGGTTAATGGGTGAGGGTAGAGGGTTTCATGGGGGTTTAGGTTTAGTTTTAGAGAGAGAGACCCAAGAGAGGGAGAGGGGTGGAGGCTGAAGATACTTGGAGAGGAGAGAGAGGGAGGGAGTGGGAGAGAGATAGAGGGAAGGAGGGTTAAGGTTAGAGGGTAGATGGTTTAAGGGTTTAGGGTTAAGGGTGGAGGGGAGAGAGATAGAGGGAGTGAGTGGGTGAGAGAAAGACCTAAAAGATGGAGAAGGGGTAGGAGGGAGAGACTTGAGATAGAGTGAGTGAGTGAGAGAGTGAGAGAGAGACCTCAGAGAGGGAGTGGTGCTAGGAGGGAGAGACTTGAGAGATAGAGAGAGATATAAAGGAAAGGAGGGTTAAGGGTAGAGGGTAGAGGTTTAAGGGTTTAGGTTAAGGGGTTTAGGTTTTAGGGCTTAGGTTAAGGGGAGAGGAGATAGAGGAGGGAGTGGAGGAGAGATACCTAAGAGAGGGAGAGGGGGTAGGATATTGAAGATACTTGAGAGAGAGAGAGGGAGGGAATGGGAGAGAGATAGAGGGAGGGAGGGTTAGGGGTAGAGGGTAGATGGTTTAAGGGTTTAGGGTTAAGGGTGAAGGTAGAGAGATAGAGGGAGGGAGGGTTAGGGGTAGAGGGTAGATGGTTGAAGGGTTTATGGTTAAGGGTGAAGGGAGAGAGATAGAGGGAGTGAGTGAGTGAGAGAAATACCTAAGAGAGGGAGAATGGGTAGGAGGGAGATACTTGAGATTGAGTGAGTGAGTGAGTGAGTGAGTGAGTGAGAGAGAGAGAGACCTGAGAGACGGAGTGGTGCTAGGAGGGAGAGACTTGAGAGAGAGAGAGATAAAGGAAGGGAGGGTTAAGGGTTGAGAGATACCTAAGAGAGGGAGAGGGGGTAGGATGGAGAGACTTTAGAGAGATAGAGAGGGAGGGAGTGGAAGAGAGATAGAGGGAGGGGGGTTAAGGGTAGAGGGTAGATGATTTAAGGGTTAAGGATTTAGGGTTTTGGGTTAAGGGTAGAGGGAAGTGTTGGTTTTGTTTTATAATGTAACCAAGTTGGTCTGCTAATCTACCTATGGAATTTCCAATCCCAATCAAGCGTAGCTCGAAGGACCTAGACCAATTGATGAGGACTTTAAAAAAGCCTCCTACACTTCAGGCTCTACAAGACCCAGGAGGGTGATCCCTTAATGTGTTTACAACCTCTGCACCAATATCATAAACAACATTAACAATCATAGATAATCTCATTTAATAGCTCAACATAATAGGGTAATATCGAATAGAATTGGATATTCATCGACATTATCAACTATTTGGAGCATGAGATAACTACAACACAATCCCAAGATAAAATAGGTCATTGATTTTCAATTTTTAGCAAGCTCTAGGTAAAGATGAACAAATACTTAATCATACAACTTAGATCAGTGCCATATATCCATTGTGGGAGTGAAATTCATAAGTATTCAAGGGTTTATGATAGATTTAACACATAACATATATGATCCCTAATAACATTGCATTGCAATCTCATCAATATGTATTCTAACCCAATACTACTTATCAAATCCTTATACATAACATATCAGCCTATAATCCCATTTAAGCATTCTAATTAATTGCCCTTGTCAACAAATGATAGGAAGAAGGGATTGGTTTTGATGTGAGGAAACACCCTAGGGGAGGGATTAGTGTATAATTGTTCCAACATAGCCTGATGGAATAGTAGATCTTTGCTCATGCTTGGGAAACCTTTCACCAAAAAATTCCATTAATGTACCCTACCCAAAGTATGCTTTAGGACCTCCATGCATACAAACACAAGGATTGTCATTTATCATCTTGTAGCAGTGGTACCTAAGATGATGGTACTAACCCTCCCTTGGAAATTGCTCTCTTCTTACAATTGGATACATCAGTACTCCTTTTGATTTTGTCAAAAAGATATGAAATGATTTCTAAGCAATGCTTTATTGGGTCAATGAGATCACCAAAAGTCTAGGACTTGTCAAATGAAGGTATATTATTGACACCTATCCCTTTGCTATTCACTTGTTAGGACTTATTAATGACTATCCAAAGAGAAAATGAGATAGTGGAAACAACCATTTATATTATTTATCTCACTACAATCCATTTCATGGATATAGTCATGTTCTCACCCAGTGTAGATTTATTTTTCAAATTCATAGATAACATGAAGAAAAACTTGTAGCCTTTAATGGTACTACTCTTATTCATGACTATGCTCTGTTCCCTTGAAGAACCATGATTTATGATGGTTTTTTAGGCTGAATATCTTCATTAAAACACCCTTGTGCAAGTATATGCCTTCACTATTATAGCCTATTGCTGGAATGGATTATCAATGTTATGAAAAGGTAAAAATACAACTATGCTTTGCTTCCTTCACTACTTGTTGCTGATTGTTGATTGTTGTTCATATGCACTTGTACCATTGTAATGCTCGATGTCCTACATGAACCTGCATGGCTATCTTGTAGCATAACCTCATACTTGTTGTTCATATACACTTGTACTATGGCCTTGGCTTCCAAAATGAGACCTCTCCTTAATCATAACTTCTTAATTGTCATTTGTAACTTTTTGTTTCTTGTATGCAATCATGATGACCAAAACCCCTACATGAAAGGTTATGAGCATATAAATTGCATCTCGATCACATGATATGAGGGTTCCATTACTGTCATAAACCTCTTCTAATGACATGTTTTCAATAGGTATATTATTTGTGTCAACTAGAGTTGATGTTTCTTGAATGTCTTTTCCTTTTATGACTTTCCTTTTATGCCTTTCCTTAAAACATCATGCATTGAATGTTATCTGGAAAATTGTTCACCTAATGTTTGATTGTGAAGGCCTTGAATAGAGCCTTGTGCAACTTTAGATTTTGTTTTTGTTGTTTTCCTTCATGAGACCATTGTAGCATGCATTGTTGGTTGTCCTTATCAATGACAATGACCTTTACCTATTGCATTCACTTTCACCAGTACACCCATGAATGAATAATATCAATCCCCTTTACCTCTTGTAGCTCTTACAAAGGTGTTGTCCATGTACTTGTATCATGACCTTGATTCAACCATTTCTCTTCTTTTGTTATGTGTAAAAAATACATATAGTTGTAAGGAAAGCTAAGGTGCGCAAACAACTCTCCTAACGTCAAAACCTCAGGGAAGAATGTAGAGATACTTTTAAATTTTGAATTACAGTCCAATTAAGGTACACTTCTAAGAAATAATAGAAATAGAGAATATAACATACACACATGAACACCAGATTTACATGGGAAAACCCTTACGGGAGAAAAACCCACCACACCAAGAAAAACCCCTTTGTATTACAGTAATTAAATTACATACAAAGTACGGACTTCACTCTCTCTAATGTCAATTTTCAATAGCATTCACAATGATCAACCTTGTAAAAAATATTCAAGTTACAATAATTTTAGAATCGAATTCACACTGATCATACATCAAACTATTCATGCAACCATCAAACCAAACCACATCTGCAATTCCTGAGTATATCCATGATGCCCATGGTCTGTCGATCTTCCTCTCAGTTATGGCCGCAAGAGTCCAACTACTAGCAGTTCCCATTCTGCTTCTCTGATTGGTCATAGACTCACCACGTAAGATAGTCATCACTTGGTCAAAGGCATACAAAATGTATTCGCATGTCGGTGAGACACTAACTGTGTCTCCCTGATGCCACAAGACCTGATTGTCATTATCACCAAGATTCCTGACCATTGGCAAGACGTTACACCAAGTTCACAAGTTGCATCGACCTTAGCATTCTCATTGGTGGGACAATCACTATTCGATGAGACATCATATCGATGTTCAAAGGTCACATAGATATCAGCTTTCCCTTCAGTGAGACTAGTGCTCTTCGCCAAGAGGTCATATCGATGCCTTCAAGTTACACCGCAATGTTCCACTGTTGGTAAGACTTCATTCGTCACTAAGACTTCATACCCAAGCCTCCATGTTACCACGAGGCCACCTTTCGCCAGGAGTCATACCGAAGACATCTGATAACAAACACATGTTGCATTGTCGGCAAGACTTACAGCTATCGCTAAGAGTTCTTACTGAAGTATTCAAGTCACCCCAAGATCAAACAGTTTCCCAAAGTTATACCGACAATAGACTACCCCACAACATCGGTGAGACCAACACCCATCACCAAGAGTTCACACCGAAGCCTTTGTGTTTCCACGAAGACTCCAAGTGTATGACTATCGGCGAGACTTTCCATATTGACAAGAATTCATACCGAAGCATATGAGTTACTCCGATGACAACAAGTGTAACACCTTGTCAGCGAGACATACCATCTCAATAAGACTTTATACAAAATTATTTGGGTTACTCTAATGACACCAGTCACCATGAGTCTCTCTAACCATCATAGAAAGTAAACTATCAGCCAGAGATCTCCCCGAGTGGTGAGAGATAGAAACTATCACAATGATCAACATGTCATAGTGATAGGATCCATTCGGAAAGACATCAACAAGGTCTCAGTGACCTGAAAATTTCATAAGGTTTCACAGCTTCTAGTTAGCCAGACACAATGAAGGTCATACCGACTTTTCTCTTCCAGAGGTTTCAGCCTATAAGATTGAGGCACATATTTCCAATAATCTCCCACTTGATGAAGATCACACACGCACCTACAGAGCACAACAAAACTACTAAAATTCATGGGCACTAAGGCCCATCAAACTTGCACACCACCTGAACTTGTCTATGCTCACTGGCTTCGTCAATGCATCTGCAACATTCTCCAGAGTATCCACTTTTTCTAATGAGACCTTTCCATCCTCCACCATATCTCATACAAAATGATACTGTACATCTATATGTTTCATCCTAGCATGGAAAGTAGGATTCTTTGCCAAACAAATAGCACTCTGACTGTCACAATAAATTTTTATTTGCCCTGCATCAAAACCAATGGTAGAACACAAATGTTTTAACCATATTACTTCTTTACAAGCGTGTGTAGCTACCATGTATTTTTCCTCTGTAGTGGACAAAGCGACTATATCCTGTCGCTTACTCATCCAACTCAATGCAACACCATTCATCACAAAAATATATCCACTGGTGGATCTTCTGCTATCAATGTCCCCTGCCCAATCAGAATCCACATAGCATCGAATTCTGAGATTTTTCTGTGATTCAACCAAGTTACCATGATAACACAAAGCATATTTTGAAGTGCCCTTCAAATATCTGAATACTCTTTTCACAACATCCCAATGTGTCCTTCCAAGATTAGCCATAAACCGACTAAGTACTCCCACTACTTGGGCAATGTTTGGCCTTGTACAGACCATTGCATTTATTAGACTGCCAACCACACTAGCATAAGGTACACTGGTCATGTCCTCCATCTTAGTAGGATATTTTGGGCAGTCTTCAATAGATAGCTTCATTCCCTTCAAAACTGGAACAACTAGCTACTTGCAATCAGTCATGCAAAATCTCTCTAGAACAGTCTTGATATACTTACTCTGACTGAGCCAAAGTTTTCTATTCTTCCTATCCCTGGTTATTTCCATTCCCAGAATATACCTTGCTGCACCAAGATCTTTCATTTCGAGCTTTGTAGACAACTGAGACTTAAGACCAGAAATCATTAACTTACTATTGCCTATGAACAACATATCATCAACATAGAGAGCAATAATAAGGACTTGATCACTTTCAGCTTTGTAATACACACAATGATCATATTTCGATCTTACAAATCCCAATGACAAAACAAACATGTCAAAATTTTGGTACCACATTCTAGGAGATTGCTTTAAAGCATATAGAGACTTTTTCAACTTGCAAACCAATTTCTCTTTAACTTTCTCCACAAAGTGCTTAGGTTGAGACATATAAATCTCTTCTTCAAGATCACTATGAAGAAATGTTGTCTTCACATCCATCTGTTCAACCTCTAAGTCGTATGCTATTGCAAGTGACAAAAGAAATCTGATAGATGTCAGCTTAGCTATGGGAGAAAAAATATTCTCTCTACCTGGGAATAACCCTTCACAACCAATCTCACCTTGTATTTTTCCACACTGCCATCCAAACCAATTTTCTTTTTAAATACCCATTTGCAACCCACAATTTTTTTGCCTTTAGGCAAGGGAACCAAAATCCAAGTATCATTCTTTTCTAATGATGCCATTTCTTCATTCATGGCTTCCAACCAAGAGTTTGAATTAGACATTCTAAATGCCTCTTTCATAGTCCTAGGCTCATCAATTCTAGAAATTAATGCATAGGCGCAAGTAGAATCTATCAAAGAGAACCCATACCTATCAGGTTTCTTTCTTTCACGAGTTGACCTCCTCACTTGCTAAGGTTGAGGTTGTTCTTCTTCTTTAGAACTCTCATAACTACTTGAGCTCTCCTCAGTTTCAGGTACATTTTGAATTTTCAATTCCTCTTTATCTAGTGTTGGAGGAATTTCAACTACATCCTTTTTGTTTTCTGATTTTTTCTCTGACTATAGATCCAAGGTAGAAGGCTTCAGCTCACGAAAGATAACACTTCTGCTATATAGAACCTTCTCTGTATTAGGATTCCAAAGCTTGTATCCTTTTATGCCAGCTCTATAGCCAATAAAAATACATTTGACAGCCTTGTTCTCCAATTTAGATCTTTTCTCATTCAGCACATATGCATATGCCTCACAGCCAAAAACACGAACATGTCTTAAAGAGGGCTTCTTACCAAACCATGCTTCTAAAGGTGTTTTCTCAACAAGAGCAGAATTAGGAGAACAGTTTATCAAGTAACATGCTGTAGCAACTGCCTCAGCCTAGAACTTCTCCTCCAAGCTAGCACTGCTTAGCATACTTCGTGCTCTTTCCATCACTGTCATGTTGAACCTTTCTATAACTCTATTTTGTTGTAGAGTGTAAGGTGTAGTTTTATGTCTTTTAATCCCATGATCTTTATTGTACCTCTCAAAATCATCAGAATAAAATTCACCACCGTTATCAGTCCTTAAAAAATTTATTTTCCTTCCAGTCTGATTTTTTACAAGGTTCTTAAATTCCTTAAACCAACTTAACACTTCTGATTTTATTTTCAAAAAATAGACAAATGCCCTTCTTGAATAATCATCAATAAACGATACATAGTACCTTGACTTTGACAAAGAAGGAACATTCACTGGACCAAAAACATCAGAATGTACATAATCAAGCAAACAGAAGATTTGTGAGGACTGGAGTAAAATGAAACATGGTGTTGTTGACCATATATACAATGTTCACATAATTCAAATTCGAGGTTACAATCTTCAAGCCCCTCAATCAGGTTTTTATTCTTCAAGGTTTTTAAACCTTTCTCACCAATGTGGCCTAGGCTATGATGCCAGAGCATAGTCTTTTCTGCTGGAAGTTTAACTTCCATAGATTTTACAGAATTAGGAACATTTTCCTCTTTTCCTCCATGAGTAGCTTTCTATGACTTTGCAGAGACACTATTGCATTGAACAACATGTGCATCCAACTTATACAAGGTACCAATACGAGCACCCCTTGCTAGCACCATTGAGCCTCTAGTCATCTTGCAGCCATTTCTAGAGAATTTGACTTGCACTCTGATATCATTCATCTTACTAACAAAAAGTAGATTTTGATCCAAACCTGGTATATGCATTACATCATTGATTCCCTTCACTCTTCCATCAGGGAATTGAATTCTGAATCTTCCATGGCCAACAATTTCTAAAGATGAATCACTTGCCAAATACACCTTCCCACCATCGTATTCTTCATACTTCATGAACCAATCTCTATGAGATGTCATATGGAAAGATGCTCCAGAATCAATCAGTTAGACATCATCTGATGCATGCATAGCCAAGGCTGCAATGAAGGCATCTGCATCACTCTAAGAAGAATCATAGTTGAAAAAATTCTTCTTCTTCTTCTTTTTCTCCTCTTTGCAATCCTTTCAGACATACCAGGTTGCCCACAATTCCAACACTTCACCTTGGACTTCTTACCAAGAGACTTTGATCTCCCTTTTGATTTGGATTTGGACTTCTTGTCCTTCTTCTTTCCTTTCTCTTTCGACCTTCCTCTAATAGCAAGGGCCTCCTTCACCATCTCAGAAGATTTCCTTCTGATCTCTTCTGATAACAAAGAAGCAAAAACATCTTCCATCTTGAAACTGGATGTCGTACTCCCAATAGCCATCACCAGGTGATCCCAAGAATCTAGCAAAGAACACAATAACAGCATACAGTGATCCTCTTCATCAATCTTCACACCAACATATGTTAACTGTGCAATCATCATGTTGAAAGTGTTCAAATGATCAGCAACAGATCCTCCCTCCTACATTCTCAAAGAATATAGCTTCTTCCTCAAGAACAATTTATTCACCAAGGACTTGCCCTGATAAATTGATTCCAGTCTTTTCCACAAGGAAGATGCAGTCTTTTCTTCATTAACATTCAGAAGAATAGAGTCTGCTAAATAGAGCCTTATCATCCCCTTTGATTTTCTATCTGCAAGGTCCCAATATTCTTGCTTCATGCCTATAGGCTTTGTTTTAGACACAACAATCCAAAGATCATGATCAACCAACAGATCTTTCATTTTAAGTTTCCACAACTCAAAAGTGTTTCCATTGAATTTCTCAATTTCAATATTTCTTGACATGCTTTCCATCTTAACCTGTAATTCGAATTACCAAACTTCTACAAGACTCCCACTGAACAAAAATTGATTCAAAATAAATCCAACGTACCCACAAGGATAACACAACTGGCTAGGCTCTGATACCACTTGTAAGGAAAGCTAAGGTGTAGAAACAACTCTCCTAATTTCAAAACCTCAAGGAAGAATGTAGAGATACTTTTAAATTCTCAATTACAATCCAATTAAGATACACTTCTAAGAAATAATAGAAATAGAGAATATAACATACACACATGAGAACCAGATTTACGTGGGAAAACCCTTACGGGAGAAAAACCCACCATACCAATAAAAATCCCTTTGTATTACAGTAATGAAATTACATATAGAGTACGAGCTTCACTCTCTCTAATGTCAATTTTCAACAACATTCACAATGATCAACCTTGTACAGAATATTCAAGTTACAATACTCTAAGAATCGAATTCACACTAATCATACATCGAACTATTCATCTAACTATTCATGCAACCATCGAACCAAACCAAATCTGCAATTCCTAAGTATATCCATGATGCCCATGGTCTATCGATCTTCCTCTCAATAACGGCTGCAACAGTCCAACTGCTAGTGGTTCCCATTCTACTTCTCTAATTGGTCGTAGACTAACCACGTAGGATAGTCATCACTCTGTTAAAGGCATTCAAAACGTATTTGCATGTCGGTGAGACACTAATCGTGTCTCCCCGATGCCACAAGGCCTAATTGTTATTATCGCCAAGAGTCCTGACCATCGGTAAGATGGTACACTGAGTTCACAAGTCGCATCGACCTCAGCATTCTCAACATGGAGACAATCGCTATTCGATGAGACACCATACTGATGTTCAAAGGTCACATAGATATAAGCTTTCCCTTCGGTGAGACTATCGCTCTTCGCCAAAAGGTCATTCTGATGCCTTCAAGTTACACCGCAATGTTACACTATCAGTGAGACTTCGTTTGTCGCTAAGACTTCATACCAAAGCCTCCATGTTACCACAATACCACCTTTTTCTAGGATTCATACCGAAGACAACCGATAACAAACACATGTTGCATTGTCGGAAAGACTTACCACTATCGCTAAGAGTTCTTACCGAAGTCTTCAAGTCACCCTGAGATCAAATAGTCACCAGGAGTCATACCAACAATAGACTACCCCACAACATCGGTGAGACCAACACCCATCACCAAGAGCTCACACCAAAGCCTTTGTGTTACCGTGAAGACTCCAAGTGTATGACTATCGACGATACTTTCCATATCGACAAGACTTCATACGGAATCATATGAGTTACTCTGATGACCACAAGTGTAACACCCTGTCGATGAGACATACCATCTCGATAAGACTTCATACCAAAGTATTTGAGTTACTCTGATGACACCAGTCGCCATGAGTCTCTCCGACCATCACAAAAACTAAATTGTTGGCTAGAGATCTCCCGGAGTGGTGAGAGATAGAAATTGTCACAACGATCAACATGTCACAGTGATAGGCTCCATTCGGCAATACATCAACAAGGCCTCGGTGACCTGAACATTTGATAAGGTTTAACAGTTGCTAGCTGGCTAGGCACAATGAAGGTCATACTAACTTTTCTCTTCCAAAGGTTTCAGCCTGTGAGATTGAGGCACATATTCCCAACAATAGTCTCCTCATTTTATCTTTATTGGACAACCACCTTTCACATGTGTGGGTGACCTAACAACTCACCTTCTTATGTGATGTGTGACTGTCCAATAGGGTTATGGTGAGAGGGGCTTGACAACAACTTGAAATGCTTCCTCATTGTTTAAAAGATGCATAATTGAACTTGATGCATCTATGAAGTCACTTCCTTTATAAACAGATCATGGATCTTCTTAAGAAAATTGATGGACATATCAACATAGTATGTTGCATATTTTGAATCTTTCCTTTCTTGTCCTATCTTATGTTCCTTTCCTATCTTGTCTTAAGTTACTAGTATTTTATGGTATTGGGAAAATCCTAAGGTTGGGGTTTTGTCTTTGACTGAATCCCTCTATCTCTCTCCCCTCTACCCATAACCCTAAACCCTAAACCCTTAACCCTTAAACTCCAAACCCTTAAACCCTCTACCCTCTACCCTCTCTCTCTCTCAGTCTCTCCCTCCCTGCCCCCTCTCCTCTTAGGTCTTTATCTATCTCTCCTAACTCCTCTGTGTCTCCCTCTGCCTTAAACCCTAAGCCCTAGAGAAGCCCTTAGCTGGCAAGCCTTAAACCCTAACCCTTAAAAACCCTTAAACCCTCTACCCTCTACATTTAACCCTCTACCCCATATCTCTCTCCCACTCCCTCCCTCTTTCCCTCTCTCTCTCAAGTCTCACCCTCCTACCCCTTCTACCTCTATCTCTCTCTCACTCACTCTTATCTCCCTCCCCTCTACCCTTAACCCTCTACTCGCTATCTCTCTCCCACTCCCTTCCTCTCTCTCGATGAATCCCTCTATCTCTCTCCCCTCTACCCATAACCCTAAACCCTTAAACCCTCTACCCTCTACCCTTAACCTTGTCTCCCTCTATCTCTCTCCCACTCCCTCCCTCTCTCTCTATCAAGTATCTCCCTCCTAGCACTCATCCCTCTCTCAGTTCACTCTCTCTCTCTCACTCACTCAACCACTCTATCTCAAGTCTAAAATTTTGAGGAATTTTCTCTCTCCCACTTGACCTAGGTTTCCATTTTGAAACTCTTCTCCCCATGAATTAGTAGGGTTTTATTCCCTAGAGTATGAAAATGTTATAATTTGAGGTTGACCTGCTTGGTCAGTCATCAACCCCTTAAGTCACCTCTTGAGCCATTCAACATGTCAGTTCACTGGCCCCATTAGCCCGAAGAACTGGTCATCATTTTCCCACCGCATTATGTCTTCTCCTAAATTTGGGTTTTAATTTAATTCAGTGATGTAAGCCTAAGCCATTAACCCTAGTGGTCATGTCGCTAACGACTTAGCCAAATCATTTCATTAAATACTAACTGTGCAATGTGTAGGTTTTTTAGATTCGAAGATATGGGAGAAGATCTTGATCGTACCCTGCCAGCTCGCAGACCTAAGGTGTCAGCCTGTTATTTGGCACGAGGTCAGCAAAAGGAAGATGTGTGTCCTATATGGAGTGTGGGGTCCAATCTCCACTATTGAGCTCATAACCCATGGTTTTAGATCGACAACCAAGATCAAAAGCTAATGTAAATCTTTGTTGTTCCCTGCTAGCTTGCAGGATGAAGATGAAGGTTTGTTAAAAGCCACAAGGTCAATGAGGTTGTGATGCGTAGCTTCAACTGTTCAGTTTGCAAAGTGCATAGGACTTGCCGACATGGTAGTTGGTTTCTGAGATGGATTAATGTTATTGGTCATGAGGAAGGTCAACGATGCTTCGTTGGATGTCAAACTGAGTTAGCCTGAGATAAACCATTTGATCTGCCAACTCTTCAGGAGATCAGCGGTAGTATTCAAAGTTGGAAAATGGCACATGGTGGTCATTTTATCGTACAACTAGTGAAGAATTAATGAATTATTCCTTGCTTGTGTAGTCACATCAATCTCAATCTATGTGAATATTTTATTGTTGGCAATCATGAAGGGTGATCTGTGGATTCTCATGTAGCTCAAGTTAAATGGTGATAGTACATATGCCACCAAATTTCCATGTTTGCACATGCATTTCTACTAAGCATTGATGAAGGTTTCCATTACCTCGCACAATAAATACAAGAGGAATTAACTACTAATTGTGTCATTCTTGTAGCATTTAGAGCACTTTCTGGGATGAGTCTAATCATGTTTGAGTGCTTGTCTGACAAGAGAAAATGAGTAAGTCAGTAAGGAGGTCTGTTCGTTTGAGCTCACAAAAGCTCAGTCTTGCTATTCAGGAAGGTGCTTTGGTTGACAAGCCCAGGCTTGTGCCCACTAGATGTAGTAGAAGGTTGCAATTCCAGGACATTTCTTCTCAACTGGTAGATGACAAAGGCAAGCAGTCGGTGTGCTCTATTACTAGTGTTGATAGGAAAATAAGGTATGGGCATGGCTCCTTTGGATGCGAACACTCGCCCATTGACCTTATGAGCAACACTTCTAATGGTGTAACCGAGACCAACTCTAACTACTGTTGGTATTTAGCTCACTTCAATCACGGTCTTCCCTCTGATGAGGAAGTGATATCTATGGTGCCATTGGCGGTAAAAACCCCAAGTAGACGGACTAGAACCATATTGGGAAAGGACAAGAAAGAAGAGGAGGCTTAGGTTTCATCTCCTCCTCTAGCAACAACTAGAAGTGGGCATGTATACTGGGGTCTGAGTGTTGGTAAGGGTAGGGTGGTGGGTAAATATGAAGTTGCTATGTGGGATGTAAAATTTTGTGTTGATGATGTTGTTGTTGTTGGTGGTGTTGGTTCTACTTGTGTGGCACATTTTGATGTTGATTGTGTGCCTTCATGGCAATTTGGTTGCCTCATTTTTTTGTGTGGATAACGACAAAGGGGATTTTGATGACAATTTGCATTCCCTTTTCTGATGGTAGTTACAACTTTAGCTTTCCCCAATTGCACTATGTTTTGCAGATTCAACGTGTGGGAAGTTTTGAAATGAAAGTCAAATGTAATGGATATTTTTTTCAAATGAAAACTTGTGGTGAAATTACATTTGAGCCCGAAGCTTGTTGCTCCCTTGTCATATAAAATGGAATTCAAGGCTCATTTGTAGAGAGAGAACTGATGAAATCTCTAGCTAGGTTTTGAGTTGAATATATGGGTAGAAACATAGGAATAGAATAGATAGCCTCTTTTGAGTTTTGGATGAATATATGCAAATTATCTTAAATTGTTTGCAGATATGACTTATAAGCATGAATAAATGTATAATTCTAATATATTTTCTCTCCTTATGTGGATTTGAGTGAATTTTGAATGAAATGTTAATGATGTTGTCATTCTTCTTTTGAGAATTTGTTCAATTATGTGTCTATGTTTTTGCTTTCATTCAAGAAAATCAATTAAATTCCTAAATGGAGTCATAAGTTTACAATTATTTACAAAGGATTTGATAAGTAGTAATATATCATAGAATTGAGCTCCATAATGCAAGGTATTATATGAGTAGTCCATTCTATTAAATTCTTGGGTCATTTCTGCTAACGGTAAATGGGTAACTAAATATTTAACTGAGGAAGAATAAAAGAATAATATGTAAATGGGTCACTCTACTCATTCCCTCATCTCTCCCCACTCCCAAACCCAAACCCTAAACCCTCAAACCCCACCCCTCTACCCTTAACCCTCCTTCCTTATCTCTCTCCCAAGTCTCCTCCCAGGTTCACCCTCTCGAGGTCTCTCTCACTCACCCACCACCCCATCTCAAGTCTCCTCCTACCCCCTCTCCTTCTTAGTATTTCCTCTCACCACCACTCCCCCAACGATAACCCTTAAACCCCTCTACCCCCACCCCACCCCACCCCCTACCCTCTCAAGTCCTCCTCCCACCCTCCCTCCTGTGTCTCTCTCTCTCTCACTCACTCTCTTGATCTCTCTCCCCTCTACCCTTAACCCTAAACCTTAAACCCTTAACCCTTAAACTCTAAACCCTCTACCCTCTATCTCTCTCCCAGTACTCCCTCCCTCCCTCCCTCTCTATCAAGTATCACCCTCCTACCGCCTCTCCTTCTCTTAGGTCTCTCCCTCTCACTCACTCCTATCTTTTTCCCCTCTACCCTTAACCCTCTACCTTCTACCCTCTACCCTCTATCTCTCTCCCACTCCCTCCCTCTCTCTCTCACTAAATCCCTCTATCTCTCTCCCCTCTACCCATAAACCCTAAACCCTTAACCCTTAAACTCCAAACCCTAAAACCCTCTACCCTCTACCCTCTCTCTTTCTCTATCTCTCTCTCAAGTCTCTCCCTCTCTTATGTATCTCTCTATCTCTCACTCACTCCCTCTATGTGTCTCCCCTCTACCCTTAAACCCTAAACCCTAAACTCCAAACCCTTAACCATTAAACTCTCTAAACCCTAAACTTCTGCACCTCTATGTTTAACCTCTACCCCTTTATCTCTCCCAACTCATCCTCTTTCCTCTCTCCTCAAGTCTCACCTCCTACCCCCTCCTCTCCCTCAGTCTCTCTCTCTCACTCACCTATCTCTCACATCTACCCCAACCTCTACTCCACTACCTCACCCTTAACCCTCTACTCTCATCTCCCAATCCCTCTCTCTTAGTGAATCCCTTCATCTCTCCTCTACCCATAACTCCTAAACCTCAACCCTAAACCCCAAACCCCAAACCCTCTACCCTCTATCCTCTACCTTCTACCCTCTCTCTCTCAAGTCCTCCTCCCACCCCTCTCTTCTCTCCTCAAGTCTCTCTCACCACTTCATCTCCTCTACCCTTAACCCTAAACCTTAAACCCTTAACCCTTAAACTCTAAACCCTTAAACCCTTAACCCTTAAACTCTAAACCCTTAATATTAGGTGTGTATTAAAACATTATTAAAGTATAAATTTTTCAAGTTCTATTAGGAATTGAATGATAAATGACTATGAATGGGAAAATATAAGGCACTTTAATATTTTCAACTAAAAAGTTAGAGTTAAATTAGGATTAGTGTTGAATTAGGGTTAGGTTTAGGGTTCAATTAATATTCAATTTGGGTTAGGATTGAGGATGAGATTGGGGTTTAATTAAGGTTATGAATTCAATAAGAGTTCAAATAGGGTCAAGGTTAAGGTTAGGATTCGGGTTAAGGTTCAATTAGGATAATAATTAGTGTTAGGGTTAGGATTAGAGTTCAACTGTAGTTCAAAGTTAGGGTTATATTACAATTAGGACTAGTGTTCAATAAATGTTCAATTAGGGTTAATACTTAATTAAGGTTAGTTTTAAAATTCAATTAGGGTTTCGGTTAGGGTTGGGATTATGAATCAAGTAGGTTTGGGTTAGGGTTTGATTAGAGTTAGGTTTAGGGTTTAGTTAGAGTTAGGGTTAGGGTTAGGGGTTGAATTCAATTATGCTTAGTGGTCAATTACAATTAGATTTAGTGTTCAATTACGGTAAGGGTTAGAGTCCAAATAGGGTTAGGGTTTAACTAGGGTTAGGATTAGAATAGAATAAAGTTTTGTGTTTAATTATGATATCTAGAATTTAGTATAATTTTAGAAAATGAAATGATTTGGACACAAAGAAAAAAAATAGAAAAGTTGATATTATATAGATCTTGTTTCTTAATTTATTCTAAAATTCTAATTAATAATTGTTTGATTAATTTAAATTGAATATTTAATTTAATTTAATTTAATTTAATTTAATTGTATTAGATAATTAGTAAAACTAAATAGATAATAAATATTTTATGGATTTTAAAAATTAGAATTTAGTTTAATTTTATTTGTAATGTCAAATATTAAAATTTTAGATTGAAATATTTAATTTATTTTAAAATATTTATAATTAATGTTGAATTTATAAACTAATATTAAGACATTAATAAATATAACCCTAATAATATGTTAATAGGATTAGGTTAGTGTTAGTATTAAATTAGGGTTAGAATTATGGTTCAATTGTGTTAGGGTTTAATTAGGATTAGTGCTCATTAAGGGTTAGGCTTCTAAAATATGATTCAATTGGGGTTAACCAATTAGGGCTAGGATTTAGATGGGCTTAGGGTTAGGGTTAGAAATAGTGTTTAATTAGTCTTAGAGTTAAAAATAGGGTTCAATTAGGCTTAGGGTTAAAATTACGATTCAATTAGGGTTAGGGTTCAATTAAAGGTAGGATTATATTTCAATTAGGGTTATGATTCAATTATGGTTAGGGTTTTGGTAAATTATAATTATCTCACATATATGAGTTTGGGGTTAGAGCTAGGATCTTGATTTAATGATCAGATAGATCTAGACTAGATTGCAGTTTAAATGTTTAAACTTTACAATGCTTTTACACGATTATTTCAAGTTAATTAAAATGAAATTAACTTAAGGAAATAACATAAAGAACGTAATCAAGGTGATTATAACAGAATGAAAAGAAATGAGAGACAGAAAGAGAGAAAGAGAGAAGTGCAAACAGTGTTTGATTTCGGAGTTCGTCACGAGAGTGACTACGTCTCCGGGTCCACTCCAATAGAGTGTGACCGATCCGATTAATCTCCAAATCAATTACAAAAGCACCACCATTCTCCAAGCATTTCGGCAGCGTAACGATGCTCTGATATGCAAGAATGATCTGAAAGAATTCTCCAACAAGACCTCTCTTTGACGCCTCAGCATTAGAACTTCATCACCTGAAAAAAAACTTATTTTAACTCTCACCTCAAGCCCCCTTTTTATACAAAGAATTTGCTCAATTTGGTTACTAACCAATTGATTTACAAAATATTCTCCAAATCACCTTATCTCTCCAAAATACATAAAATCTTCAAAAAAATATCCCCCCTTTTACATAATAAATCTTTAATAATCTCTTAAAAATTTATTTAAGCCCTTCCTTTTCACATTTTCGGGCTTAACATATCCTATGGGTTAGGATTTATTTGTTTTAATAGGGGAGTTTGTTTAAAATTATTAAATTTAGGGGGTTTTGTTTTAATTTAAATAGCTGTCGGGTTTGTATTCATATCAAAACAAACCGATATCCACATAAATTGTCAAACCATGCGATGGCTTAACGGTGGCAAACTTTTTTACTAGGCCGGCGGTCGGGGGTTCAACCCCGGCCGCTGGCTTTTAATAGCCAACCGTTGCAAACTTTGTAACAAAACAAACCAACCACCTTAAATAGATTGAAGCGGATGTTGTGGTAGAATGGGAGCCCGGATTTCGCGCGAACAGGAGGTGAGGAGTTCGAGCCCGACCGTCCCTTTTTTAAACAAACAAACAACTTTCCACCAAACCCCGACGGAGGAAAAAAAACCGCAGGGCCACGTGTTGCTCCCCGAAAGCGCCACGTGGCGTGATCCAATTCGCTGACAGAGATACTAAATGTCGACGTGTCAACTGACTGGACTGTACCTTCTGCCAACTCATCATGCCACGTCTATGCTGACTGGACCTGCTGATTGGGCGCTGAATCACATACAGAATGCTGACTGTGCAACCGACTGTACGTACGGATGCCACGTGTCTGAATATGACTGGTTCCGTACAATGCCAACTGGATGCCACGTCATTGTATGGACATGACACGTGTCAACCACCGGCTGGTCCACATCGGATTCCGTACCATATGCTGACGTCAGCTGTATGGATGATGACGTCATCCCTGTACCCTTTGTCCACTAAGTTAACCCAAAACTTTGACTGCTGATAACTCTCGCGTCCAATGTCGGATTTCGACGAAACGAGTTGCATTGGAAAGCTTGTGACGAGCTCTTCGCGATAACGCTGGTTTCATTGATTTTTGACGAAGCCATTTTTTTCGCTTCCTGGATGCCCTCTGATCCCAGTTTGACCAAAGGTTTGACTGGCCATAACTCGTGCAAACGGACTCCTTTTCGCTCCGTTCGAGTTGCGTTGGAACCAGGACGCTGAGCTCTTTCTGATGGTGCAGATTTTGGAGAAAAATTAGACACTTCAATTTCCACTGAAAAATGTCCACCGGATCAGGCCTCCCCACTGAAGACCTTTTGGACCTCCAAAAGTGGCATTTATTCTGACAATAAGTGAGGACTTGGCCTCCCCACTTGTCCTGTATCTTCTGTACATCTGAAAACCTGGCTCACAAGCACAATGAAGACTGCAACAGTATTGCTGAACATAAACATAATGTTATCACTTCCATAAACATCTACATCAATTGCCATAGCCGCTAACCAACAAAAATTGACTAGCATCAAGCTGAACAACAATGCAGAAATGAAAGAAAACAAGTCAACAACATATCGATCCTTTACAACAGGAACATTTTTACCCAAGGATCCATCAATGCTTTCAAGCATCCTTTTCTCATGCTGTACTGCAAGTGCATCCTGCAATATCTGACCCTGGTTAGCTACTCCAAGTTCAAGTGTAGAACCACCTGTACTGACAGACATAAGAGTTAACTCTTTACTTGCATTAATTAGCCTCTTTAACTGCCCTGTGTTTGCAAAAGATTGATCAGTCTTAATCTTGCGAGAATGTACAATATACTGAATGCCATCCTTAAACAAATGATAATGATTTTGTTGCCTGTAGAAGATTGCTTTTCTGTCATAAAGATAAGGGCTACCAAGCACTATCCCACAGATATCAGTGGAACTACATCAAACAGTACTTCATCCACAAATTTACTAGTAATTGTGAACCTTAAGGTGCATTGTTTTGTTACTTGCAGCTTATCATTTTCACAAATCCAACCTAGTGGATAAGGTCTCCTATGTGGTGTAGTTTTTATTCCCAAGTTCTTTACAACACTTTCTGAAATCAGATTAACTTGTGAACCACTATCTATGAGTGCATCAATTTTAGTGTTCTTAGCCATAACCCTTAAATGAAAAAGCTCATTCCTTTTTGCATCTTCAGAGAAATCATTAACTGTGGAAGTAGAAGCACAACTAGCAACAGAAACACCAGAAATAGAGGCTTTACCTTTTAGACCCATCGCTGTTATCTTAGTCTCATCATCTGAATCTGAACCAAGATCCATAACAACATTCATGGATTTATCCTTACCCTTCTGTTTCTGATTACGTCTTTGAGCCCACTTAGGCCTCAGTTCGGGATGTAACTTCCAGCAGTGATTTTCATCATGACCTTCCTTGTCACAATGAGTGCAAGAAAGTTTCTCATCCTTCTTGACCGTAGCTGTCTTCTTTCCTTTCCCTATCTCTACATTCTTAGAAGATTTCTTTACATCATTATCAATAAAAAATCCTTTACCCCTTGACTCTAAGTGTGTTGCTTGAACAAACACTTCATCTAAGTTACAAGGGTTCAAAACCAGGATAGAATGCCTAAGGTAGGAATGCAAACCTCCTATGTACTTCAACAACGTGTCTTGGGTATACAAAGGGGTTCAAAACCAGGATAGAATGCCTAAGGTAGGAATGTAGACCTCCTATGTACTTCAACAGCGTGTCTTGAGTATACAAAGGAACATTCAAAGCAATAGCCCTTTTCCTGAACTCATGGGTGTACTCTTGGACAGTTTGACCTTTCCCTTGCCTAAACATTTGCCAATCCATCATTAATTGCTGCATATGTCCTAAGGGATAAAATTGTTTCTTAAGTGCATTAATAAATTCTGCCCAAGTTAAACTGACTCTACCATGTTGTGAAACTTCTTCCTTAGACTTACTCTCCCACCAAGTTAAGGCTGTACCTCCTAAACGAAGAGTAGCTAATTGGATCCTATCAACATCATCTATTAGGTTTTGGACTCTACAGTAGACCTCTATTTGTTGAATCCAATCATCCAATTTTTCAGCATTAAGTTCACCACAATATTTAGGAAAATCAAATTTTACATCCAGTTTGATCTTAGGTTTATACCCACTCTTGAAAGGATTAGAAGAAATAGAATGAGGAGAAGATGGAGAAGAAGGAGAAGGAGAAGAGGGAGGAGAAGAAGAAAAGGGATGATCTGGTTTCTTGCCACCATCTTCATGTTGTTTCCCTTTCATGTCTTTGCGATCTTCTTGCTTCGACGAACCTTCTTCACGTTCCTTCCGTTCTTGTCTCTCCTGAAAAAGAATATCCACCTTAGCCTTCATCTCGAGGAATGCTCTTCAAAATTCCTGCTCACTGATTTCTTCAGAACCTCCATTCCAGAAACTGACATCTTCAGAAATGTTCTACGCTTCCCGATCTCAGGATCAAAGTCTTCGAGCTTGCCTTCACCTTTCTGAATCCTGGATCTCGTTAGCATTCAAAAAGAAAAACTACTGCAATAATAGCCAACTTGCTCTGATACCAACTTGATCTGTATAGGATCTAGACTAGATTGCAGTTTAAATGCTTAAACTTTTACAATGATTTTACAATGATTATTTCAAGTTAATTAAAACGAAATTAACTTAAGGAAATAACATAAAGAACGTAATCAAGGTGATTATAACAGAATGAAAAGAAATGAGAGACAGAAAGAGAGAGAAGAAGAGAAGTGCAAACAGTTGATAATGGAGTTCGTCACAGAATGTGACTACGTCTCCGGGTCCACTCCAATAGAGTGTGACCGATCCGATTAATCTCCAAATCAATTACAAAAGCACCACCATTCTCCAAGCATTTCGGCAGCGTAACGATGCTCTGATATGCAAGAATGATCTGAAAGAATTCTCCAACAAGACCTCTCTTTGACGCCTCAGCATTAGAACTTCATCACCTGAAAAAAAACTTATTTTAACTCTCACCTCAAGCCCCCTTTTTATACAAAGAATTTGCTCAATTTGGTTACTAACCAATTGATTTACAAAATATTCTCCAAATCACCTTATCTCTCCAAAATACATAAAATCTTCAAAAAAATATCCCCCCTTTTACATAATAAATCTTTAATAATCTCTTAAAAATTTATTTAAGCCCTTCCTTTTCACATTTTCGGGCTTAACATATCCTATGGGTTAGGATTTATTTGTTTTAATAGGGGAGTTTGTTTAAAATTATTAAATTTAGGGGGTTTTGTTTTAATTTAAATAGCTATCGGGTTTGTATTCATATCAAAACAAACCGATATCCACATAAATTGTCAAACCATGCGATGGCTTAACGGTGGCAAACTTTTTTACTAGGCCGGCGGTCGGGGGTTCAACCCCGGCCGCTGGCTTTTAATAGCCAACCGTTGCAAACTTTGTAACAAAACAAACCAACCACCTTAAATAGATTGAAGCGGATGTTGTGGTAGAATGGGAGCCCAGATTTCACGCGAACAGGAGGTGAGGAGTTCGAGCCCGACCGTCCCTTTTTTAAACAAACAAACAACTTTCCACCAAACCCCGACGGAGGAAAAAAAACCGCAGGGCCACGTGTTGCTCCCCGAAAGTGCCACGTGGCGTGATCCAATTCGCTGACGGAGATACTGAATGTCGACGTGTCAACTAACTGGACTGTACCTTTTTCCAACTCATCATGCCACGTCTATGCTGACTGGACCTGCTGATTGGGCGCTGAATCACGTACGGAATGCTGACTGTGCAACCGACTATACGTACGGATGCCACGTGTCTGAATATGACTGGTTCCGTACAATGCCAACTGGATGCCACGTCATTGTATGGACATGACACGTGTCAACCACCGGCTGGTCCACATCGGATTCCGTACCATATGCTGACGTCAGCTGTACGGATGATGACGTCATCCCTGTACCCTTTGTCCACTAAGTCAACCCAAAACTTTGACTGCTGATAACTCTCGCGTCCGATGTCGGATTTCGACGAAACGAGTTGCGTTGGAAAGCTTGTGACGAGCTCTTTGCGATAACGCTAGTTTCATTGATTTTTGACGAAGCCATTTTTTTCGCTTCCTGGATGCCCTCTGATCCCAGTTTGACCAAAGGTTTGACTGGCCATAACTCGTGCAAACGGACTCCTTTTCGCTCCATTCGAGTTGCGTTGGAACCAGGACGCTGAGCTCTTTCTGATGGTGCAAATTTTGGAGAAAAATTAGACACTTCAATTTCCACTGAAAAATGTCCACCGGATCATTTAGTTAAGCTCATGCTTAAGGTTAAGGTTAGGGTTTAATTAAGCTCAAGGTTAGGATTAAGGTTAAGGTCAGGGTTTGATTAGGGTTATAATTAGAGTTAAGGTTGTCATGAGAACTATGGTTAGTGTTAAACTAAGGATTATGAATAGCATTAGAATTATGGTTAGGGTTAGAATTATAATTAAGATTACAATTAGGGTTAGAATGAGAAGGGTTAGAATTATAGTTATAGATAGACTTAGTGTTGGGATTAGCATTAGGGTTAAGGTTAGGTTAGGTTTACCATTTAATTAGAGTTGGGGTTCTAGGATAAACCTTGGGTTCAATGATAGGGTTAGGGTTGGGGCTAGAGTTAAAGTTCAATTACAAATAGGGTTAGGGTTCAATTAGGTTTAAGGTTAAGGTTAGATTAGGGTTATGATTCAATCTCAACAATAATTCTCACTCTAACTCTAACCCTAACCCTAAACTTAATCATAAAACTAACACTGACACTATTTTTAACCCCAACCCTAACTAAATATATATCTAACCCTAACCTTAATTCTATAACTAAAAGTAATTCTAATGTTATCTTTCATGTTGTGCTGAAAATTCTAATAGCATATATATATTATTTATTAATATATACAAAATACCCCTTCTCCCTCTCTCAGGTCTTTCTCTCACTCACTCACTCCCTCTATCTCTCTCCCACTATATCTCTCAAGTATCTTCAATATCCTACCCCCTCTCCCTCTCTTAGGTCTCTCTCTCACTCACTCACTCCCTCTATCTCTCTCCCCTTAACCCTAAACCCTTAACCCTTAAACCCTCTACCCTCTACCCTTAACCCTCTACATACTCTCTATCTCTCTCCCTCCCTCCCTCTCTCTCTCCTGAATCCCTCTATCTCTCTCCCCTCTACCCATAACCTAAACCCTTAACCCTTAAACCCCAAACCCTTAAACCCTCTATCCTCTACCCTCTGCCTGCTCTCTCTCTCTCTCAAGTCTCTCCCTCCTGCCCCTTTCCCCTCTCAGGATCTCTCTCTCACTCCTCTCTTTATCTCTCCCTCTTTCCTTAACCCTAAACCTTAAACCCTTAGCCCTTAAACTCTAAACCCTTAAACCCTCTACCCTCTATCTCTCTCCCAATACTCCTCCCTCCCTCCCTCTCTCTCTCACTCCTAAGTCTCTCCCTCTACCCTTAGCCCTCTACCCTTAACCCTTAAATCCTTAAATCCTCTATCCTCTATCTCTCTCCCACTCCCTCCCTCTCTCTCTCTCTAAAGAATCTCCCTCCTACCCCCTCTCCCTCTCTCAGGTCTCTCTCTCTCACTCACTCCCTCTATCTATCTCCCCTTTGATGGAACTTTATATTTTTTCTCCTTATGTTCCATTCCTACCCTACCTGGTGTTACTAGTCTTTCATGGTGTTGGAATTTTCCTTGGGTTAGTGGTTTTAGATTTATTTTCATATAAAACCCTTGTGTTTATTTTACGCCTTGGTTGGGATCTATTTCAATGTTACTTTTTGAGGGGTTTTAAAATAACTTATGTCCTATTGTTTTGTCTAGGTTGAGTCCCTTTTTTTTAATATTTTATTTCCTCTGTAGGGTTTTATTTTCCTAAGTCTTGGATGGCCCCATGTTTCATCATTTAAAAAAAAATTATGTTGTTGTTCACCATCCACCTAGTGATGTCCACTTGTCCTTTTAATAAATGTTTTGTTTTGTAGAAGGATGAAGTTTGTGTGACCGTTGATCAACTATTGTTTGATCTCAGCCGCTCCCCACCATCCTGCGATGACCCCACCACACCGCTTTGGTTGATCGTGATATCACGGGAGAGCGCCACATGTCCTATCTAGTGAGGCCAAAGGTGATAAGTTTAGTTGACCGTCGATCAATTGTCATCAGATCTTAACGATTTCCCGCCATCACGTGATCAAAAGTTGCAAGGTTTTTACTGATCGCGATATCATGGGTAGGTGCCACATGTCTCATCTGATGAAGCTGAAGGAATGAAGGAAATAATGTGGTAAATTAATTTTTCCTTAATACATTAAAAGGCGGGTTACTAAAGTGTTCTTGAGGTGCACATGTTTTAAATCAGCAGATATGTTATAATCTTGATGAAAAAGCTGCTCAACAGTTAATAATAAGGCTTGCAACTGTGTTGAAGGAACAAGATCACGAATGCTCAAGATCTATGGTTTCCCACCATCGCGTGATCCAAAGTTGCAGGATATTTACTAATTGCGATATCACGAGCGACTGCCATGTGGATGACTAAAATTTAAATCTGCATCAAATATGGTTGAAGCCGTTCCTGCAGCGCATGAGTGAGCTTTAATGGAAGATGAGACATTTGTTGGCATGATTTGATTGAGATAAAATCAATTCTCCTATTTTGTTTGTATTACAAAGCATTCAAGTATTTTGCAGAGCAGTTTCAGAGCCGAAAGTGAAGTTGTGAATCTCTGTAGCCAGAATTTGGGACTTTTGCAAACAAATCCATGAGTTAATTTATGTGCTTCTCAATCATTCTGCACTTCAATTTGGGAAAAGATTTGATGTGCTTATCATTGAGATTGTTGATAAATGTATTAGGGCTATAGTTTAATTATAGTTGTGAGAAATTGCAGTGTTTTGTTCTATAATTTCCTATATCTGGTTATTCCTAGCTATTCAAAGTGTGAAATTGTAAAAGGACCCTAGTTTGTCCAAGATGGCACCGCCAAAGCAACATTCTAGCAAAGTTGACTATTTAAAAAGAAACCTGTAAGATGATTTCCTAGATCAATTGCCCTGCTCAACGAATGATAGGAAGAAGGGATTGGTTCTAATGCGAGGGAAAATCCTAGGGGAAGGGTTAGTATATAATTTCTCTAACATTGTTGATGCTAAGGGTCCTCTCACAGGCTTGGAAATGTCTTGATTATGGTATGGATAGAGGAATTTTCCTCACCCCTTTTCAAATGGCTAGATGTATGATTTAGGAAAGCTGGTGGTCCCAAATGTGTTCCCTGACATAGACTTACTTAGAGTAGTGGTTGCAATATATGACCCTGTCACACAGGTAATCAGGGATAATGATGGAAAGGTTTTGTTGAATGTTAATAGAGAAGAGGTCCAGTAGAGTTTTGACTTGAGTGAACTGAGTGAAGACTTGGTTCCTATCAATCTTGAGGAAATGAAGTAGGAATATGCAAAGTTGAAGTCTCTTTTTAGAGCTAAGTTGCTTCCACCTCATCTGGCTAGGGTAGGAGGTTCACTAATTCATATTATCCCTAGTGACTAGGAACCTTTCAGATTAAATTGTTTTGCAAATCATTTCTTGGCCACTTTCTATTCATTGTACCATATTTTGGGTTTTAGTCCTAGTGCGGTGATTCCTATTGCATACATGTTCATGGGGGTGCAAATACAACACCCTAACTTTTCTGTGACATATGACTTTACTTCTTTCTTGGCTGAGAGGATACATGAAGGGTTGTCAAAGTTGCAGAAAAATGATACTGACACTCAATTCTTCTGGTATTCTATGTCGATGCATATGTTCTTGTTCAAGAATGCTGACTTTTTCTCTAAAAAGATGGAATTAAGGAAATCATTCGACGGAGAAAGATTGCCAGTACAATTATGGGCTATAGATTTATCTTTCAATAAGGAAAGCACCAGTTATGTGCAATTTGATAATTGTTTTTCTTCTAGATTGAGGGATATACTGATAGTGAATGTACCCAAGATCCTTGAGGAATTACATGATTTCCTCAGGCCAAAAGGGAGGAAGCCAGAATTGAAAGTTTTCCATAACTGGGGTGACATTATCCCATACCTAGTTAGCATTGTTTTGAGAGTATATGGTTTTCAAGAAACCCCCCATATACTACCATACAATGTGCCACCAAGAGTGGGGTTTACATAAGTTATGTGGAAAATGGTTTGTATCCATGAGGACAACCTCACAGGGAGGGGTAAGGTAACATTTTTCTTTGATTATACAGTGGTGTCTTATTTTTCCTTTTCAAAAAGAGGTTGGGTGTATTTTGAGAAATTATTTGATGATTACCATTTGAGGTGTGGTCCAAAGCAGCAGCATGATCCTGAGGGTTTCTTTGCCCTTTTCAAACAAAGAATAAAGGCTGGAAAATTTGTGCATGAGTTCAACTTTCCTAGGGATTTGATCAGAAGTGAATTTGATCTAAATAGGCAGGAGTTGAACAAGGAGAAATGGATAGCTTATGATAAGCTATTAGATATTGTGCATAAGATGGATCCAAAGTATAATCCATTGTTGGAGTTCAATCCATACCATAAGAAAATTGGCTTTCTAATGGAGAACTTCAAGGAAATTATGGGCACATTGAGGACCAAAAAGATAAATTTAGAACTGAGTCTAGGTGTATAGGAACAAGGTTCCAGGCCAATTGAAACAAGGCCAGCATACTAGCCTACAGAAAGGTAGCCTATTTATAGGAGGAAAAAGGATGATAGCAGTGATGAAGAGGAAGTGGACATAAAAGGAAAGAAAATAATGAAGTTTCCTTCACAAATAGGTCCAAAATTCAAAGTGCTTGGGGAAATTAAAATTAATGATTTAGAATCATCACCAAAAGACAGTCCCTCATCACCACCATCCGAGCCAAGCCCTAAAATACAAAGAATTGATCAACCATAGGAGGATCTGATGGATGAAATTATTGTTACTGATCAGGACATGCGGGTTGGCATGTCTTCCCCTCCTAGGCTAGCTAAATTGGTTCTATCTAATTTAGATATGAAAGGAAAAAGTGTACAAGATGCAAGAATGGAAGTATGTAAGGAGTTTCTAGATGACAATACATTTGTAAAAACTCTTGTATTCTTGCAATTGGTATGGAGGATGAAATTTGAAGAATATCAAGAGAAATGTAAGAAGAGAAGAGAACTAAGGACTGATAGGTCAGACCAAGATAATGATGAGGAGGTAAAGCTAAATTAATGGAGGAATTTAAGAACATCACTCCTGAAGAGGGAAGAAGACTGGTGAGTTAGGCTAGTGTGTTGATTCTGCTTGAATGGGACATTGTAGATTCTATAACATTTAATGCTATTTTAAAGTATAAGCATCCTTTGCAAGACTCTAAAGAAGAAGTCAAGGTAGCATTACAAGATTCTTCCTTTGACAGTGAGGAATATGAAACTTTGGCAATTTTGGCAATGGCCCCTCAAGGAAGAAAGCCAAATGTTACAGCTATTAATCCAAATTTCAGAGGAGGATTAATAATAAAGAGAGATTCAAATACCTCAACCACTGAGGCCACTAATTTGACTATGAATGTGGCCAAATTGGCCCAAAATACTATTGAAAGGGAGGAGGCTGAAAAGAAGAGCCTAATGGAGAAGTATAACCTTTTGATTGAGGAATACAACAAGATGCAACAGAGGAATGTTGAGTTGCAGACTGAGGTGGAAAGGTTTAGGTATAAAAATATTGGGGAGACATCAAGTGCTCCAGGGACCAATACATTACCTTCCACAGCAGGGTCAATGCCTCATGCTTCTCCAATTGTTTCCACACCAGGGTCTCCCAGTCAGAATCTTTCTCTCACCCCTCCTTTAGAATAAATTGATGAAGAAACAGAGTGCTTTGTTAATCCGACAAAGAAGAAGCTCTTGCAAAGAATTGATGAATTGTAGACATCATTGACGGTAAATGAGGAGGGATCTCTTTCAAAGAAAAATGAGATTTTTACTACTCTCTTGAGGCATTTAAATGAAAAGGTTGATAGTAAATTGCTATCTATACATTATTTATATTCTTTTTTGTTAGATGCAATAAAGAATATTGATAGGGATTAGGAAGTAGTGATACCATTGATTGAAAATTGGATCCCTAGGGCCAGTGATTTGGATGTCATGTATAAGGCTTCAAGGTTTGATACAAATAATAGGCCCCAATCATTAAAGCCTACTCAAGTGTTGGTTAAATCATTGCAAGGTTTTCAGACCCTACTAGATGATTTGAGTAGGAAGATCAGGGAATTGGTGAAGAATTTTAATGATTGGGGTAACACATTGTTACCGGATATAATTGATGAGCAGGGGAAAATAAGTTCACTCCTGCAGTGGCATGATCAAGCAAGTGAAGTCATTAATTATCAAATTAAATTAATTTGTGATGATTCATATTATGACTTGTTGGTGAGCTATATGGATAAAATCATTAGTACCTGCTCATTTTTGGAAGCTTTTGAAAGAGATGCAAATCAGGTAGCAGTAAATACATGCATTATAATACCAAGGTGAATGAGGTGATTAATTTTGATTGGTCGACTGATGAAGAATACCATAAATGGGTAACTAAATATTTGACTGAGGAAGAGTAAAAGGAATGGACTACTAACAGGTGGTAAATTGGATGTTGTGGTTACAATGGTTTCTAGTTTTTCTTTGATGGCATTCTTGGCATGGGTTTCTTGTGGTTTTTTGTTGTTGCATCAACTTTTTTCAATTGACATGATGAACAAGAATATTCTCCAAGGTGATGGTTGTTGTAACAATTTTTGGAATATCACCAGGTGTTCCAACTGGGTGGTGACATGTGTACTTTTTGGCCCGATGCTTGTTTTCTCCTTCATTTTATATAGGAAGGATTTCAAGGCCAGAAGTATGGGTTAGCAAGCTAGATAATTTTTGGTCGAGTCTAAGTGAAGTTGCAGAGAAAATTCTAAAGTCCAATGGTTTTAGAGAGAAATACAATTTAGGTTCTGAGTTATTCTGTAATTGGTTTTGAATTCATGGGGATTTAATGTTGTATAATAGTACTAGCATTTGAGTTGAAATGATAAATTCAAACTCATGTCTCTCCACTATACATGTATATCCAAATTTTGAATAAGATAACTAAGGGTTGTTTCATTCATATCACTGTTATGGTGTGTATAATCCTTATTTTAGCTTTAATTCAAGGAATTAATTAAAATGCTTGAATGGGATTATAGGTGGATATGTTCTGTATAAGTATTTGATAAGTAGTATTGGGTGCGAATGCATACTGATGAAATTGTAATGCAATATTGTCAAGGATCTTATAAGTTATATGTTATGTATTAAATCTATCATAAAACTTTAGATGCTTATGAATTTGACTCCTGCAATGGATATATGGCATTGATCTAAGTTGTACTTATTTTTGTAGTTCAATAATTGTTTTTCTTTTCCTAGAGCTTGCTACAAATTGCAAATTAATGACTATATTTTACTATCGATTGTTTTGTAGTTATCTCATGCTCCACATAGTTGATATTATTGGTGAACATCCAATTTTATTTGATTTTATCCTATTGTGTTGAGCTATTCAATGGGATTATCTATTATGTGTTAACGTTGTTTATGATATTGGTGCAGAGGTTGTAAACACATTAAAGGATCACCCTCCTAGGTCTTGCAGAGCTCAAAGTGTAGGAGGCTTTTTAAAGTCCTTGCCAGTTGATCCAGGTTCTTCGAGCTACCCTTGATTGGAATTGGCAATCCCATAGGTAGATTAGAAGACCAACCTAGTTACAGTGTAAAAAATAAACCAACACCCTCTACCTTTAACCCTAAACCATAAACCATTAACCCTTAAACTCTAAACCCTTAAACCCTCTACCCTCTATCTCTCTCCCACTCTAAACTCTAAACCTTTCCTTGTATTCTTTTATAATTTTCATTATTCTTATTTATTTTACACTTACATTTACAAATACACATACATATGCATTTACTGTTTTCATTTATTTCTCATGTAGTTTAATAGTTTGATCGATTTCATATTATATGTGTTGAAGACTTTAAAATTTCAATTACATTAATTTATGGATATGTTGTATCTATAACACTACAAAACCATATTCTCTTTGCATTTACACTTGCATTTAGAAATACACATTTATATACATAGATATAGATTTCTTTAATGATATGTTGCATTTATTGTTCTAGGAGAGCATCTAGTAATTGCATTTACATTTACATTTAAAAATACAAAATACATACATACATACATGCATATATATATATGTGTGTGTGTGTGTGTATGTATATCATTTATATTAAGTGTTTAGAAACAACCCATTAGGTCTGCACATGGATAAAAATTCATAAAATCAGATCTCCCATACATGTTTTGTTGAAACCTAGGCTTGAACCTCTCATTTCACATGCTTTTCTTCAGAAAACTCTTGAGGAAAGCAACTATACCTTCTTTATTTCTCATCCTATGCCCTATTCATGCATCCTACAATTACAACAGTATCCATTGGGCTTCTTTATATCATGTTTCGACTACAAAACCCTCAAAAATAGGGTAATCGGGTTGTATGCAAAGAAATGAGGTTTTCTAACTGAAATCAACACCTTAAACCCTCAAATCAGATTCAAATCAAAGCTAACACATATCTTCATGACCTAGAATTTATTTCACATCAAAATATGGCTGCATGTGACCATACAATGCTGCATAATAGGAAAAATACATAAAATTTGAAGAAAAACATAGATTTTCTAATGTCAAGAGCTTGTATTTTAAATCCTCAACCATCAACAACCATTACAATGATCACTTTATGCCTTTTAAAGGCCTTTACATGTCAACCACTGAACAACCACCTCTACAACTGACTTTTTAATCTTTTATGATCACATGAAACATAAAACATACTAATTTCAAGGTTGCTAACATCACTATTGAAATGTTTTAATTTTTTGACCTTTCAAACATTAAAAAGTACATCATTAAATTAATTATGTAATGGCATAAAAATTAAAAACATCATAAATTAATTATGTAACCACATAAGTCAATTATAATTATATCAAGAAATTAATATCAAATAGATAATATAATTGCATAACTCATACATTTCAATGTCATTGATCTTCTTCTTCATCCAACTCTTTGTCTATATCGTCTGATCCAGATTCAACATTATAAGGATTGGTCATATCATCATCATCATCATCGATATCAGTTTTGATAATGTCATCATCCACATGAATATCATCTTCATGAACATTAACTCCTACATCATCATGACCTAGTTCCTCCTCTTCGACATCTTCGTCAAGGACATCATCAACTAACTGTTGATCCTGATCATCATCTACATCATCTTCTAGTTCTTCAGTATCTTCTTCTTCCACCACATTATACTTTATCGGCCTTCCTCTTGGATCATGTCTAACAACAAATGACCAACCTGGTTTACCTGGAACCTCGAGTAAAATACCGCTCACATTGGCTTGGAAGAACACGGGGCTCATTTCCAGTTCGCTCGATCAACCTTGTATTAACCATGGTAAATCCATTATCATGTTCAATAACAATTCTCTCAAGATCATTTTCATTCAATTGTAGCCTGTACCATAGGATGATGAACATAATTAATCTGAAAGGACTTAAAGTCACACTCAAGTATATCATCAAAATCCCATAGTATCGATTTTCTAAGACTTTTGGATGTATGTCGCTTCTAGATGAAACATTAGTCACCTGAAAGACTACAGTTATACCAGAATCACAAGTTTTCTTCATGTCATCCAACATTTTGATTCAAAATTTATGACTATTGCACCACATAGCCTTGTGGTGTTTCACCTGCAATATGTCAAACATGTAAAAATTATTGCAATATCATCAGTTGATAAACATATTTATTCTTGGCCGAATGTATGCAAAGAAAACAATCTCAACATATATATACATCAATATAATTGAAAATAATTAAATAATATGGGTGATTAATATATTTATACGTACCTATTTATCTCTTAAACCATATGCTAAATCAATTTCCCTTTGTGTAACATTGGAATCTCCATTACGATGAGATTTTTTAACCAATGAAGCCACACCTTCCCATGTTAATACGCGACCAGAATTTTGACATCGTTCAATTGATACCGTCATCCAATCAAGATTGTTGGCGACGTAAAAATGTAGTGCATCCCACTCTCGACCAACTGTATAAAAAAAATTAAAATTCACAAACGACTTATAATTAGTTAAATACCACAGTATACGACCTTAATTTATAATTGATGTATATTGAAGATTAAAAATTAAATAAGTACAATATACCTAAAAACCATATGTAAAATGTATTCCAATTAATTTCCATGACCATCTTATAATTACCTCTCACTTTCCTCAATCTATCTTTCCCCATTAGGTACTCCCCTTCGAATTTGTTAATGGAGTTGGGATCTCAAATGCGATCTACATAGATCTTTGTTGCAAACTTAGGAAGATATTCACCAATGTATACCATGGTTTGGTATACCATCTATACCTCCACCATAGAACCCTTAGGATGTGCTCTTTGTCTAACCAAATCCTTCAAAAATTTTAAGTGTCTCTCAACCATCCACATTGACCTTGTGTGTACAGGTCCACACAATTCAATCTCATCAACTTGGTGTATGAGGTTGTCTTCTTGTGCATTGAAAAATGTCGAAGGTAGACACTTTTGCATTTCACACATTAGATGAGGAATTTTTCTCTTCGAATAATTTATATATTCTTTATGAATTTCTTTAGAGGACAACCATCTACAAGTGATTCAAGGCACAAATATATTAACGAGATTTAACAAAAATATACAGTATATTACATAACAAGTAAAACAAATAGAAATTATAAGATGTATACAATGAATTGAACAAATATTGCTACTTACCTCATGTATTTTCCAAGATCATGGGTGATCCCACAATAGTGGTTTACAATTTTTGGCCAACCTGAACACTGAAATTATTATTTTTAACTAAATCTTCACATTCGAGCACCTATAGCAGCTAAACTATGAAGAATTTGAAGATGATGCAAACTAGAGTCTCGTCATATTTTTTCCGTAGATTCTAAAAATATTGTTTTCAAAATTTTTAGAATTAGATTGCACTTCGTTTTTCATCTCCCACGAAAACTAGTTTTTTCTAGAAAACAACATTTTTAAAAAGTGGTGCACATCATATAACACAACTTTTTTTCTATGAAGGATAAAATTCTAATTCTTTTGAATTTAAATTTGTAACTCTGATATCTAGTGCTTCCATTTGGTTAGACAGTTTGTTATTGAATATTTTTTTTTTAATCAAGTTTTGAAGTAAAACTAATTACAATTCAGACATAGCACGACTGTCTAAGGCATAACTTTTTTTGTATATGTCAAAATTCAATTTGTTTTTTTTGGTGGATCAAGGACTTCAATATCTAGTGCACTCATATTTTTCAATTTTTTTTTTGATAAGCTGCTATTTTTCCACATGTGCAGAACAAAGACCTTTGTTTTTGATGAAAAACCTATGTTTAATAAAACTAAAAAAAAAAACATAATAAAACCAAAACATATTAAAATTATATTCGTTGGATAGCTCGTTCTAAGGACTACCTAATTCTAGTTGGGTTTATGAAGATCCCTCCATTTTCATCCTCAACCCGAGCTCTGAAGTGCCAAATTTTAGGTTTTTTGTGTGTCTCAGGGAGGGGATAAGGATTTAGGGGGGTTCGTACGAACCCATAGGGGTTTGAGCGAACCCTTAGGGGTTCATTCGAACCATGGTTCACTTGAACCTAGGTTCGAGAAAACCTCTTCAAGGGGGTTCGCTTGAACCCCTTTCATATGCTTTTTTTAAATTTTTTGGCCACAAAATTTTTAAGGGGTTTGCTCGAACCCAGGTTCAGACGAACCCCTTTTTGGTTCGATCGAACTTCTAGGTTCATACGAACCCCCAAAATCACTTTTTTAACCATGGGGTTGTTTTTTCTCAGTTTTCCTTCCTCCATCAAATTGTAAACCACTATTGTGGCTTCACCCTCATATATAACTTTCTTGACATTGTTGTCAAAGTTGTCTAGGAGAGATAGAGGTAGAATGTACTACAACAATTATAAAATGATCTTTTCATTATTTTTCCAAAAGTAGTAAACATAATACATTGAAAAGTACATGCATTATACAAGTGTATATAATATACTAGAATAATTACCTTAATGAAGGTATGTCAATAATGCGTTTTTATCCCTGACCCAAATTCACCTTTCTTTGTTATTATATTGTTTATGTTCGTAGAAAATCCTGTGGAAAATCAAATTTTTTGTATGACTTTTTTTATAACATTTCTTTGCTGCTCTGTTAATAACCAAGGAAGGGCACTTATATTAATTTGGTCTCCATCACTATTTAATTGAATGACATTTTTCATTGCATGATTGGCTTCCTGAATGTCACTAGAAATTTTAACAATTTTTTCTTTGTCATGCCTTCCATCCAATATTTTCCATAACGTTTCTGTTATATTCTTTCCGATATACATTGTATCAAACAAATGCACAATTTGTAGCTGCTCATAGTAGGGCAACCTACTAAATTGTCTGGGATAACTTTTCAATCCCTGTGGAAGTCGACCATTAAGTGCCTTGACAACCTTCATGAAGCATATAAGTTAAATAAATTAACAACAACGACAATCATTGTCAATTACAACATGAGTAAAAAACACAATATAAAAATATAAATTCAAAACATATCATATATGATAGATAAACAATTTGATCCAATGTATAACCTTGACGATTGATTCTATTATATTCCAACTTCCATAGGTGAGGTGTCATTCTTCGTGGTTTTGATGTAGTCTCCTCTTTCCCATTGAAAATATGTTTTTCAATAGTTTGATACTTATGATTTCTATGGAGGAAGTGCCTATACTCATCAAACACCTACTTTCCTAAACTTGTTGAACGATGAGATTTCATCTTTGCACCACAAATTGGACATGCAAATTTTTCCTTTGTTTGAAGATCTACAAGATCATATATAAATGGATTAAATATGTCAATTTTTATAATTATATATAATAAATAGATTATTTTAAAAATATGCATGATATCTACTTCATCAAATTAAATATTGTTAAAGTGCAGTCAAACGTTATAGCATACCACAAAAATGTGTTAGCCTTGGGGCATCATGAATTGTCCATACAAGCATTGCATGGAATTGAAATTGTCTTTGTCCTATTGGTCTAGAGACATCATACATAATGACGCCATTCCATAACTTTAGTAACTCATCAATAAGAGGCTCGATATATACATTCATATCTTTAACTTGGTACTTACCTAGTTGAATGAATATAAACATTACATAATTATTATAACCATTTTACTGCAATATATATAAATTAATGTACATGACTATTGAATGAAAAAAAATATAAGTCATTATGCAAAAAATAAGACAAATGAGATGCTACTACGTGTTAAAGAAAATTGATGTAAACAAATACTTGGAATAATCATTAACAACATTATGTGCTCCCTCTTTATTGAAATCCATGGAGGAATGTTATTGTTGATAACAAAAATAGGCCACACCTAGTAAATAGATCTCATCTCTCCAAATGGATTGACGCCATCCACTCTCAATGAAAGCCTGAGATTATGAGGTTCTTCTTTAAAGTGTGGCAATTTTTTCTCCATGTCCCTAAATGTAAAACCATCCACAGGAATTTGAAGAATGTCATCTCCAGTTCTATTTTGTGCATGGTAATCCATAAATTGCACTAAGCTTTCACACCTAAATAATCATTGCATACGTGGAATAATGGGAATATAATGAAGAACCTTGTGAGGCACCTTTTTGTTAGTTGATCTGTTTGATATCTACTGATATGACATTCTAAGAATTCTGTTGCAAATTCTTGTTGTTTATGATATATAATATGATCATTGGGACATGCATCTATTGCTTGATACTTCATTCTGATATCTTTCATAATGGCAGATAAATCTCGGTATGAGCAAGGTAAAATATTTGATTGTAGTAACAAAAATTCACCAATCAATCTACAACAAAAAATAATTTGTTATTATAAAGAATATTAATGGTACATATTTCATCATTTATTTACTAGTGATGAACTAACAAAAATTAAAATAGATTTAAAAGGATGACATATATGACATACCTTAACATCCGTTAGATTGCTATGTTTGATAAACCATTCATAACCTTCAAGTTCAATAGCAAAAATACAGCAGAGAGAAGAGTTGTTTGGGAGCCTTCATAAAAGGGCTCATATTCCTTCTCAAGTACAAGTAAATCATGAACATCATAAAGTCATCTCGATCATAATGATCAGCTCTACCACTAAATATGTCATGAATCAATGTATTTGTACCATCATCTTCAACTTTGATATTCACATCTCCATGTTCGCCCGCTTGCAAAACCACATTCTTCGGGCCATGATAATCCATATCATCTACCCTAGGGCGCCCCACCTTTATAATAATGATAGACACAAATAAACCATGATCATGATCAAGTGATTATATATATATATATAAAATGTTAAAACAATCTAAACATTTACAAATTCAATCAATATAAACACATATAATGAACTTACCAATGGACGATAATCATGCCCCCCATTCAACGTGACCATGCTGCCTACAATTTTTCTCAGCTGTTGTGATTAAAATTAGTCTCATTTTTAAGCCCTTGTAATTATTGCAAGGACAATAACATTTCCCATCACCCTTTCTTTTCAATCTAGCCCACAATCTATCAAGTGTCTCTTGATTTTGTTCTGGACTAATATTATCTGACATGATTTTTCTTTACCAAGTTTGACTATTTAGATCTTCAAAAAATATCAAACTCACACTTCAATAATTTTTATTCATAGACAAGTAACAAAATCTAATAATTCTGATATTTTACACCAAAAAAATTTGGCATGCAACCACCCCTACAAAAGAGAATATTGTTTGAAGTTAATGACCCTAAAAACACTTTAAAATGCTAATTCCAAAACTTATTAAATTTTGATTTTACTATGATTTCCAACCATTAAGACTCCTAAAATCAGAATATTGAACTTGATTGCAAACTTCCTACAATGATGGAGGTAGTGAGCTAGTAAGAGCAAGTGACCCATTCCTAAGGAGCAACAAGTCAGAATCATCATTGCTAATGTTAATACAGATCTATCCTTTTAGTTAAAGATGCAATGTTTCACTTCTTATGATTAGTTTATCCTAAGGGCCCTCAACATTGAGAGAGCCCTAATCATGCAAGGAAGCACACACTAGTAGAATTTAGCAAATAAATGACTAGGTGACTAGAACTTTTAGTCACAACAACTAAAAATGACTAAATTCTGCTCATTTTTTGCAACTCAGCTATAAATGAGTAAATAAATTACTAGTTTGGTCGTTGATTAAAAATTATTTAGTCACACAAATAAAAATGACTAAATAGTTGGTCATTTATTTATTCACAATCCATTTGAATAAATCATTTAAGGAATCAAGAATATAGCCTACCAAAATACTCTAAAACTTTAATAAACATACCCTAAAACTTTTGTCAAAATCTTATTTTTAGGCATAGCCCACCAGAATGGAGTTTTGTTTTTAATAAACATACTCTAAAACCTTTGTCAAAACATTATTTTCAAGCATAGACTGCCAAACTGGAGAAGTGTTTCTATAAAGAATGACAAAGAACGGTGAGGAGCTGTGCGTGAAAGGAGGCATAGGATTCATTGCTACTTATCTCATCCCTACTCTGCTCAACAAATCTTACATTGTTCTCACTACTATTTGTAATCTAGGTATTTACTGGACATATGTTTTCATAATCTCAAATTCCTCAGAGGATTTTGAAGTATCAATGTATCCTATAGGGTTTAGAATATTTATTTTAATTAAAAAAATAAATAAATGATGTATTTCCTCAATTAGATAATGGAGATCTCAAATCTTCCCTAGCACACTATCCTCTTTGGCATTGTATTCATTACTCCAATACTAGGGTTTTGCATGTGACATCTTTAATATCTTCATGACCATGGCTTTTAAATAGATCTCAGTCTTTACTTTAATCCTTTTCATGGTAACCCTTGAGTTCCATAATCCACCTTCAATCTCTTCTAAGAACGGTGTCTTAAGCTAGACTGCATAGTATGCATATAAAACAAGTCCTTCATACCTTCCATTGTTCCAAACCACCACTCACTACCTTGCTTAAAATGTTGCCTCCATAAGCACAATAGCATGTTTCAAAATCATGGTTGTCAGTAATTGACCATTAAGGTCACCACTTTCATCAAGATACAATGAGATTTTTGTCTTCAAGCACAAGGCATTATGCAAGATAACATTGTGAATTGTTTGTTGTGTATGATTTTATTTTCTTGCACATTTACTGCTTTGCTAACTTCCTTTAAGACTAGGTATTGCACCCTTAGTTGCAATCTCAAACAACTCACCCACTATCACTTGAAGATTCCCTTCATGATGATCCTTCTATAAAATCAAACTATGCCCTATAGACTTCCTACTTACTACAGGGGACTCATTGTTTCATTGTATGGTAGATCTTAAGATCCTTCAACCTCATTGACACTACTTCACAGTCCACAAGGTATTATTCACTATTCTCCCATCTTTGATGAGTCTCAAAACACTGCTCAAACATGCAATCCACTCCCTCCATTATACATTAATGGCTAAGAAGAAACATCAAACCTATGATTACCACTATTACTTTATTTGGATAGTCATTCCCTGATTGCATTTGCATTGTCTAACATTACCAAAAACATTTGAAAAACCCTTAAGGTCAGCAAGGGGGTAAGGAAACTCATTGTTAAAATCTCCACTTTACTATGCAAGGTTTGAGCTTTATTATCTTGTCACTGCTCAGCCTCTTTTTTACTGTCACATCTCAAGTGACTGTCATTCTTCTTTACCGTAGATTGTATTTACAAATGTCACTAAGCTACATAGTGTGCTTGTTATTGGCTACAATCTTTAGATTGCAAGATTTTGTTATTAGCTGCAATGTCTCAATCTTTCTAGTGTTGTAACCTCACTAATCCACTATAGTTATTGTTTATATTTCTACGGAGGCCTAGGGTTTTTACCCTAATCATGCTCTTACCAATGCTTCTATTGGTATTAAAAAAAACCCTTAAATCTTGGGTCAGAAAATTAGTTGTCTTAACAAAGTTGTGGTATGATCTTGGATTGTATCCTAGAGTGTGTGGGAAGCTTGTGTTTGATCATTAAGGTATGTAAACCTGATCAGGGAAATGTATCCTATATAGCATGGGTCTTGCTTTAATACTTTCCTTAATGGTTATTAGCAGATCACATTATTATAGTTTGTGGTAACCCAAGATTGCATTCAAGTATGTAACAAACTTGGTTTGTAGTTTAAGCTATACACTTTTAAGTAATATTCATAAGTTTAGAAAATATTGATCACTCTCTAGAATAGTCCATTAAACATGGGTTGTGCTTTAATGCACTACATAATTGATATAACACAACCACTCTGCATATCAACCAGAGTTATAGGCTCTTTATTGCAGCAAGAGGTAATCACTCTTGATCATGCTATAATTGCATCATAACCTGTTAAACTTGAGACAACCTGATGCACCCAACAATGATTGACACCTACATAATACAACCTGAATTAACTACATTATATGAGTGCCTCATTTCTATCACAACATAGCCACATTAAACTTGGGTCACACATGAATGCATCTTGTATTTGTTATAGCACAATTGTACCACATGAGTAATAGAGTTATGAATCACATAATTATAGACACAAGAATTTGTTCCTTGGTTGGGATCTTATGGTGATTCCACACAACAAAATTTGGACATGAAATTTGTTAGAAACCAAGATCAAATTTGTAAACCAGAATATCCTTCCATAAAAGAGAAAAATAGAAAAAGCAGAGATTTGCTAGAAGATGTGCAAATAATTATTATTCAAGAATTCATTAATTACATGATAAAGATTTTCTTTATAAAAGCAAACATGCATAACCCTAATCTTATCTTGAGCAACAAGATAAATATAAGAAACCTATAACTTAGGAATTAAATAAAGCCTAAGTAAACTTATGCAAAGTGTAATTAAATATTAATTACACCAACAACCCCCCATAAGTGTAACTTAGGGAGAAGCAGATTATTATGCAAATATGAGTCCCAAAAGCAAGGCCTGATTAGGTACTCATGTACAAATGCAAAGATGAGGTAGAGAGGGAAAACCCAGTGGGACAAAACCCCCCTACAATGAGATGAACTATTGCGAAGAAGCACTGGAAGAAATTTGATGAAGCAACACTAGAACCCCAAATCTGGCAAGCAAGGAAAGATACTTCTATTTTCAAAATACCATATCAGAATCACAAATGCAATAGCAGACCCGATGCCAAGGAACACTGGAAACTCACATACTGGATCAACCCTAGAATCTGTAAGCAATAGTAGATGAAAGGATGAAAGGACCCATAATGATGACAAATGTGGAAGTTGTGCCTCTCGAAGCCAATGCCAAACTGAAACTAAAACTGCCCATAGAATGAGTACCATCAAGATTCTTGAACATTAACCATAAAAACCATGGCCCTCAAATGAGAAAGATTTGAACCAATGTGGATCAAGAACCATAAAATCTCAATGTGAAGTGTGAACCGAAGCAAACCAATGATGTGTCTAGCTAAGCAAGAAAGAAGCTAAAAGGAAACAACAGGAAACCAGAAAAACTCATGCGAGTTGTCACCAATACGAAAGATGGATGCAAGAACCCCCCTTAATGGAACTTTATATTAGTTCTTTATTACAATACCCAATGATTATAGAAGGAGAGAATGCAAAGCTACAGAAACATAAGCGAAAATGGAAACCTAGTGCACAAAACAAAAATGAATGCATGCATAAAATAAGGTACACAAATTTTGTAAATGACCTCATATCTACATAGAGGTCGAAACCAGCTTTCCAACACTGTGAAAATCACGAAAAAATGAAAAAGCGAGTCAAAAGATATGCTTCCCAGAGTGAAAATGGAATAATATGACTTCCAAGGCTGAAAACAACATCAAAAAGGCAAAACTAGAAAATCACACCTCTTCCATTGCGTAGACCTTAGAAACATCTTTCCGGCAATATCTCGTTTGCAAAAAAATGATGTCGTATGTGAAAGTTATGCTCATTTCCACGAAACTGCTCCAAAAAAGTTCAATTCGCCCAATAAGGTCCTCTAGAGCCCTCAGGGGCTAAAAATATTCGGCCCCTGGTCACATGTAGGACCAGGGGCTAGTTCGCAGGGGGCTGGACTGAAGCTCTTAGTCGCTGATATAACAGGGCCTGGGGCTAGAGATCCGGCAGGGGGATCAGAACTCGGCTCACGGGCGCCGATAGGACCGAGTGCTCGGTGAAGTAAGCCCTCAGGGGCTGAACAAAGGAGTGGTGGACTGGTGGCGGTTGCTGGTGGTGGTGGTTCGGTGGTGGCTACCCATTGGCTGCTGAGTGGCGGGTTCCATTTGTGCTAGCCGAGCAAACCCTGTGCCAAAAATCTTGATTTTTTTAATATTTTTTTAAATTTTTTTCATATGGTGTGCCTCGAAAACTATGCTTGGGGGCCGTATGGCCCTTGGGCAAAAAAAATTTGCCTCTCCTGACGACTGTGTCCAAATTGAACAAAATTTATATGAAAATAGGGGTTTTTGGGCACTACGAATCCAACAGCATGGTCCGTTTGGGCCCAAAGTGCTCCAAAAATCAGGCAACCCCCAGATCTATCAGAAAAATCACCGATCTTGAATCCAGTGCTCTGAATCGAATGAAAAACCCTAATCTTATCCAAGACACTGCATAAAGATTCTCAAGGAATGAAACCCTCGAGGGACCTCGAACGAGCTCTGCACTATATTCCTCTAAAAAAGTTGAGAAGGGGCTGAAAATTGAGGCTCTGATACCATGTTAGAAACCAAGATCTGATTGCAAACCAGAAAAATCACCTTCCGCAGAAGAGAAAAATGAAAAAGCAGAGATTTGCAAAATATGTGCAAACTGATATATTCGAAGTACAAAATATTACAAGAGATAATTTTCTTTATAAAAGCAAAGATGCATAACCCTAATCTTATCTTGAGCAACAAGATAAAGATAAGAACCTATAACTTAGGAATTAAATAAATCCTAAGTAAACTTATGCAAAGTGTAATTAAATATTAATTACACCAACAAAATTCTCAAAACCCTAAACCTCTAAAAATGAAATCTGATGAGATGTTGCTTTAAAATTTGATTTTCAAACCTCAAACTACAAATCTGACTTCACAACTGAATTCTGCAAAAAGATAATGACTACCCTCAACCTGGCGATATCTTCTTGAATTTTTTCTAATTTTTCCCAAGAAAATTGTCCTTAGTTCTCCACAAACTATCTCAAGTAGATCAAAACACTTTAGCAATAAATCAACGAACTCACTTTTCTTTATGTCGGCCACAATTTGATTTTTTTCTTATTTTTCATGTTTGTCGAAATTTTGATGAAACTGATAGTTGGCATTTTGACGAAACCCAGGTTCGTCAAAATTTTGACAAACATCGGGGATAAACTTTTAAGAAATTGAAAATTACACATCAAATTTTACAAGCACTTGACAATACATCAAATTATACATATTTTGTCGGATTTTGCAGTCAAATGAGTTAGTTAAGTGTTTTTTTTGTTCCACATGACCTAGAGAAGGGTGTATGTTGTTTCTTGTAGTGTTAGTTCAAGTTTGGCCAATGTGGCATGCTAGCACTATTTATGGAGGTGCTTGTGAATGTGTTGGGTAGTAGGGTGATGTGGATTAGGGCCATAGTTAACCCTTTTTGTGGTCATCATTAACTTATTTCCACCATGGTGGTGTTTGGTGCTGACCTATTTTAGTGTTGTATGGTTTAGGTTTTATTTAGGATGACCTAATTGAGATTTCTTAGGTCGTGGATGATATATAAGTAAGGTAAATTGTTGGATATGTGCGTGGATCTATAGAAGGTGTGTGAAATATGTGAATTTGATTAAGTGTGGTGAATAAAGTGTGAGCTTAATGCCTATGACTCTAATGCACTGAGTAGAAGAGTCTACATTTTTAGTATGCTTAAAGTTGTTGGAGGCAGTGAGCCAAAGGTTGCAGATGGCATAAGGTTTCAATGTTGGATTTCTCCCACTTCCTTGACGTAGTGAATCTCCTTGTAACAAATTTATTCTATCTTCTTTCCTCTTGGTAGTGAGCCTTTCTTCTTTTTTTGGGTAGTGAGCCTAATTATATCCAGTGTTTCAATTCATATATATGTGAGCTAATCCTCATTGTAGTTTTTCCCTTTTTGGTTTTTGTATGTAAATCTAGTGTTCTTATGTGTTTGGATGTATTTGCATTATTTTTTCATATGTTTACATTCTTCTAATGCATGAGAAGGGTTTGAGGGATAGCAAGGGTTTGATTTATATTAAAGGAATGAATGTTTTTAAGTATACAACTGATTCACCCCCCTCTCAGTTTTCCTTTGCATCTAACTATTGATATCATAGTTATGGTTCCTTGGAGAAAGCTTAAGAACTAGAGGTAGATTTGAATGGTGCACAAGAAGGGTGTCAAAACTCCTATGTTCGATGGAATGAGTTATACTTACTAGAAATCCATGATGGTGTCCTTTGTAGTCTCTCTTGGATTTGGTGTTTGGAAGTCAGTTGAAAAAGGATATACTATGCATGTTGTTGGTCTAAAAAATGATGATGAAATCAAAGAGTATGAGAGAAATGATAAAGCAAGGAATTTTATTCTAAGTGGCCTCTTTGATACTAAACTTGGAAAACTAAGAAGTCTAAAATAAGCTAAAGATGTCTAGAAAATTTTGGAAAGTATGTTGAAATCTTGTTTTGTAATTGATGTCAAGAGATCTTTGGTGTTGCAATTATTTCAACCTATGGAGAAGATTTGATTGGTTGCATTAAGTTGTCATTAGTAGTATCACTGATGTCAACCTCTAGTGTTTCTTTCATGAGCATGTGTTGGTAATGTTCAATCTCTTGTTTGGTTAATTTTTTGTAGAAGGGTTTCAAATTTTGAGTTTTAGTTTGTGGTGTCTAGTTTCCAAGTGCTTTTGACAAAATTTGAATAAAAGAGGAAACAGTGTGGTGAAGAGTGTTCAGTGTGATAGGGTGGTATTCAGTGTTTTTCTCCACATTTCTTCATGGCTGAATATATTCTTTTGTGGTTCAGATATTTTTCTTAGAGGTGTTCAAAGGTGTTATATACAGATTTTCAAGTTCTAGATCATTCTGCAAAGAAAGTTTTGTTCACTAGTGTGTGAACTGTGTAAGTAGTGTTGTCTAGGAGAAATGGTTTTGTGCCATGTTTCTCTATAGTTTGGTTTATGGCCTTATGGATCTAGAAGTTTGATTATATTTCTAGTATCTATCTTTAGATTGAGTGGTTTGTGTTTTGTTGCTCTACAAGGTTTGATTCAAGTGTTGCAGTGTATTGAAGGTTAGCTGGTTATGCAAGATGAATATGTTCTATTGTATGATGTTGCAAGGATTTTTTCATTTTCAAGGTGTTGATGGAATATTCTAGATTATGTTAAATTTATTTGTGTGGCTCATGACTCATCCTTAGATCAAAGGAAGTGCGTACTTAATGTTTAATTGTGTTAACATAGGTTTAGCTAGCCTTGGGTGTTTACACTAATTGTGGATATGCTTCTATGTTTGTGAAAGTGTGGAATGGTGTGTATGTGTGTATTTGGATCTCATTTAAGGTATGTTGTGGTCAACCTTCATTCCTTTCCATCGTGGGAATATTTTGGTACTGGCCTAATTTGAATTTTCACATTTGTGGTGCATAGCTGACCTTATGGATTGTTTTCAAGGTTGAGGATGGTATATATAAGTGATGATTTAATGGATGAAATATGTGTGTAGTGTGTAATGCTAAGTGTTTATATGTGAAGTGAAAAAGTGTGAAATGTAGTTTCATCTTTAATACCTAATACTACTAGAAGAAGTGAGTAGAAGGTGTCTACATTCTATAGAGAGTGTGAATTTTTTGGTGAAGAAATGGTGGAACTTTTCTATTGCTCCAAGATGAATTTCTTATTTTAACAATCTTCTTTGTTTTTCTTTCCATTTTAGCAGTGATCCCTTCTTTCTTTTGGGGAGTGAGTCCTCTAGGAGCGAGCTTATTGTATTCAGTGTTGCAATTACTTTATATTGTGAGCTAAACATCATTGTGGTTTTTCCCTTCTTATATTTTCCATGTAAATTTGGTGTTCTCATGTGTTTGTATGTGTTTGTATTATTGTTTCTCATGTTTACATTCTACTAATAGATGATAAGGGTTTTAAGGGTTTATGGACTAATGCAGATATAAATGTTAATGATGGTTTTGATATTTTAATGTACACCTGGTTCATCCCCCCTCATAGTTGTCTTGTGCATTCAACAATTGGTATTAGAGCAAGGTTCCTTAGAAGAAATATTATCCACTTGATGTAGATCTAGGATGGCACACAAGAAGGAGGCTCTTTTTTTAGATGGATTTGATTATGCTATCTGAAAGATGAGAATGGAAGGTTTCCTTATGTCTCTAGGGTTTGGAGTTTGAAAATTTGTTCAAACAAGATATATAATTCCTTTAAATGGTGTGAGTACTAACAATGAAATCAAGGCATATGAGAAAAATGGAAAATAAAGTTATGCCCTTTTGAGTGGTCCTTCTAATTCAAAACTTGTGAATGTTATGAGTCTTAAACCTACTTGTGAAATCTAGAAAAATATGGAAAGTATCTATGAAGGAGATAACGTCATAGAAGAAAAAATGCAAAATCTAAAGATCAATTTTGAAAGCCTAAGGATGATAGAAGATGAAGATATTACAAGCTACATGCATAGATTGGACTAAGTTATCAATTACATGAAAGGTCTTGGTAGAAATCTAGATGAAGATGAGGTGGTAAAGAAGGTACTAAGAACTATTACTAAATCTTATAGCCATAAAGTTTATTCTATTGAGGAAGTTTAAAATTTGAATAATTATTCTAGAGATCAGTTGTTTGGTGCATTAACTACTTTTGAAGTGAGAGAGATTGGTCCAAGTGATGTATAAAATGAGACTTCTTTTAATTTCATCAAAGCAAAGAAGAATGAGGAATCAAACTAGGATGATGTTGATGATGTAGATGAAAACTTTGTGAGGAAATTTAAAAAGGGAACAAGAAAATAAAGAGGTAAGTTACCTTTCAAATGATTTAACTATGGAAAAATTGGTCATCATGCTTCAATATGTCATGTCAAATCTTCAATAGATAGACCTAAGGATAATAAAGGTAAATCAAATAAGAGAATTTATTATGTTAAAGAAGATGCCAGTATATTGATGATGAATCTAATTATCTTGATGATAAAGATGATGAATGCTTGTTCATGACTCTAAATATTGGGACTAATTCTACCAACTTTGAAAGATATTTGAAGGAAAGTCTAAATGATGAAGATGATGAATTCTTGTTCATGGTTCTAAATGTTGGAACTAATTCTTCTAACTTTGAGAGATGTTTGAAGGAAAGTGCTTTGGAAGTAGGTCATGTCATTGAAGGAGGAATGGTGTTTTCTTTTCATGCAATGGAAGAGAAGAATAATTGGATCATTGATATTGGATGCTTAAATCACATGATAGGTGATAAGAGTAATTTTTTTAAGCTCGACAAGTTTGAAGGTGGATTAATTAAGTTTGGTGATGATACATTTTCTTAGATATGTGGAAAAGGTTCAATCAGTTTTGATGGAAAGTATAATATAGATGGTGTTCTCTATGTTAAGGGTAGATTCAACATAACCTTTGAGTGTAGGATAAATTTGTAACAAAGGAAATAATCTTGTGTTTTTGAAAAATGGTTGTGGTAATAGAAAAGAATCTGAAATTGTGATTGCAACAGGAATAAAGATAGAAGGAAATGTTTATCAACTTAAGGGTGCAAATGGTCAATTCTTTATGAAGAAGATTAATAAAATTTTGGCTATGGCATAGAATAATGTGTCACATAAATTTTGATAGCCTAGTGAAGATCAGTTCAAATGAAGCTATGAAAGATTTTTCAAAGATATCAAAGTCAAGGAACAATCTTCTTTCAGTCATTTGGAGTTGGTGTATATGGATCTTTGTGGACCTACCAAAACCAAAAAAATCAAAGTGACATGTATTTCATGCTATTAATTGATGATTACTCTAGAGTGACTTGTCTTAATTTTCTCAAACAAAAACTAGAAGCATTAGAGAAGATTAAGGCATTCAAAGCTATGGTTGAGAATGAAATGAATATGAAAATAAAAAATTGAAGATTTGATAGAGGTGGAGAGTTCACCACCAATGAGTTTAACACTTTTTGTAAAGATCATGGAATAAAGAGGCAATTTTCAGCTCCTAAGACTCCTCAGTAGAATGAAGTTGTGGAAAGGAAGAATATGACTATTCAAGAAGTAGCAAGGACAAAGATGAAGGAAGAAAATCTATCAAATGTTTACTAGAGAGAAGCAATTCATATTGTATTCTACAAACTTAATAAAGTACAAGCAAGGACGAGCAGTTCAAATACTCCCTGTGAGGTGTGGTATGGAAGAACCCCTACTATGAAATATTTCAAAGTGTTCAGAAGAAAATTATATATTAGAAGAGATGAAGAAAACTTATGAAACTTTGATGCAATATCTAATGAAGGTATCTTCCTTGGATATTCTACAAGAAACAAGGCTTACTAGTGCTACAACAAGAGGTTGAAAAATATTGTTGAAAGTGTAAGTGTCAAAGTGGATTAAGACTTACACAAAATTTCAGTGATGATAGATGGATATGAATCAAATGATTCCTTTTCCAGAGAAGAACGTAAATATGATGGTATTTTAAAATAAGTGCAAGTTGACGAGGAAGAAGCTCTGAAAAATATCCTTAAGACCTCTAAGTATGTGTAGAAGAATCATTGAGAAGATCAAATCATTGGTGTCAAGAGTAGAGGTGTATTGACATTAAGAAAACATGATATGATAGAAGAACAAGTTAACTTATGTTTACTTTCCAAATTTGAACCTAAAATAGTCATTGAGGCATGACAAGATGAATATTGGATCAAGGCTATAGAAGAAGAATTAATGCAGATTGAGAAGAATTAAACTTGGTAACTTGTACCAATACTTACAAAAAATAATGTGATTGGAACTAAATGGGTATTCCAAAACAAGTTGAATGAGAGTGGATAATTCACAAAAAACAAGGAAATAATTGTGTGTAAAGGCTAATCATAAGTAAAAGGAATAGATTTTGAGGAGAAATTTTCTCTACTAGCAAGAATAGAAGGGGTTTATATTGAACAACTAGAAGGCTTTCAATTATCAGATAATCCTGATATGGTCTGCAAATTGAAGAAGGCATTATATGGACTCAAGAAAGCTCCTAAAGCTTTGTATGCAAGATTGTATATAGGTACTTGTTACAACAAGCATTCAATAAAAGTACCAAAAATAGTAATCTTTATTTCAAAGTTAAAAATATCAAATCTTGATTATGGTTGTGTATGTTGATGATATAATATTTGGAGGTAATGAAATTATGTGCAATAGATTTGTAGAAGAGATGCAAAAGGATTTTGAGATGTATATGTTTGGGAGATGAATTTCTTCCTTGGAATTTAAATCAATTAGACAAAGAAAGTGGTATTCATTTCATAATCAAATTATGTCAAGTAAATGTTGAAGAAGTTTGGGATGGAAGACTCTAAACTTGTATGTAATCCTATGGTTACTAGTTGAAAATTAAACAAGAATGATGAATCTCCTAAGGCTAGTTAGAGAAAACATAGATCAATGATTAGAGGACCACTATATCTAACTACTACTAGCCCTAATATCATGCATGTAGTTTCTCTTGTGGCTAGATTTTAGGAAGATCCAAGAGAGTCACATGTGGCAACAGTGAATAAGATATTCAAATATTTAAAGGGCACTCCAAACATGGCTTGTCATATCCAAAGGATATTGATTTCTCTCTAAGAAGTTATATAGATGTATATTAGGCAGGTTGTGTGGATGACAGAAAAACTACAAGTGGTGGTACATTCTTTCTTGGAAATGGGTTGGTGTCTTGGCTAAGCAAGAAAAAAGATTCAATGTCATTATCTACTACAGAGGAAAAATACATTGCTGCAACATCATGATGCACATAGGTGTTGTGGATGAAGAAAAATTGAAGGATATCAAAGTGGTATATGATGAACCTATTTGTATCTTCTATGATAATACAAGTGCTATCAATATTTCAAAGAATCTAGTAATGCATTCATGGAAAAAGCACATTTCAACCCAATGTCACTTTTTGAGAGAGAAGGTTGTAAATAATGAGGTAAAGTTGGAATATGTGCCTACTAAGGATTAAGTTGAAGATATCTTCATCTAGTCTCTACCTAAGGATACTTTTGAGTATCTACATGAGAATTTGGGGGTTATTTCCCCTTCTTTCAACTAGATGCATAAGGATATACATCAATCTAGTGGATCTCAAGATTCATCCCTTATTTTTGACTAATGTTGGTGGCTACCTCTCAGGGGGAGTAGGTAGTAGAATTTTTTATTATTGCAGTTAGGATGAGTAAATGTTGTCATTGCGTGGTCTACAAGTTTTTTCCTTTGTTAGTTGTGTCAAATGATATGTGCAGTTGTTGTTGGTTAGTGAAGTATATTGTGTAGTGTGCGGAGAAGGTGTGAAGAAAGAAAACTGTAGTAGAAGAAAAGGAGGTTGTAGATTAGATACCTATGTGATTTATTTCAAAGGGTATGTTGTCCTTTTCCATTGATATCAAAGGGGGAGAGAGAGTTAACTGAAAAAAAATGAAGTAAGGAGGTTAAAGAGAAAGTGTTGAAAAGTATATGCTTGTGTAAGGGGGAGCAGTGTGCACTATGGTGGAGCATATGAGTTGGTGATTAGAGTTGTTGTTTTTGTTGTTGATGTTTTTCCATGTGTTTCCATCAATGACAAAGAGGGAGATTGTTGGGAGTTTTTGTTGTTATTGATTTCAAAATATATTTGGTGTTACATTGATGTTAACCTATGGATATGCTTTGATTGGTTGCATTATGTTGTCATTAGTAGTATCACTGATGTCAACCTCTAGTGTTTATTTTATGAGAATGTGTTGGTAATGTTCAACCTCATGTATGCTTGAGTTGATGTAAAAGTGTTTAAAATGTTGAGTTTGAGTTTTTGGTGTGTGGTTTACAAGTGCTTTTGAGAAAATTTGAATAAAAGAGGAAATAGTGTGGTGAAGAGTGTTCAGTGTGGCATAGTGGTGTTAAGTCTTTTTCTCCACATTTATTCATGGATAAAGATCTACTTGTGCAGTTTAAATATGAATCTGAGAGGTTTTCAAAGGTGTTATATCTAGATTTTTAGGTTCTAGACCATTGTGCTTGAAGAAAGTTGTGTTCACCACCAATGTGTGAACTATGCAAGAAGTGTTGTCTGAGAGAAATGGTTTTGTTATGCATTTATTTGTAGTTTGGTTTCTAGTCTTGTGGATATGGAAGTGTGCTTATATTACTAGTATCTATCTTCAATATGAGTGGTTTGTGTTTTGGTGCTCCACAAGGTTGGATTTAGGTGTTGCAGTGTGCTTAAGGTTAGTTGGTTATGTAAGATGAATATGTTCTTTTGGTGTATCATGTTGTGAAGGATTTTTTGGATTTTAGGGTGTTGATGGAATATTCTAGATTGTATTAAAGTGATGTGTGTGTTATACAAGTCTTCCTCAGATCAAATGAAGTGTATACTTAATGTTTAATTGTGTTAACAAAGGTTCAATCGACCTTGGGTGTTTACATTAATTATGGATATGATTTGGTGTTTTTGAAAGTGCAGTATGGTATGTATGTGTATATTTTGGTCTGAGTTAAGGTATGTTGTGGCCCAACTTCATTCTTTTCCACCATTAGAATGTTTTGGTGCTGACCTAATTTGAATTTGCATGTTTGTGGTGCATATTTGACCTTCAAATTTTTTTCAAGGTTGAGGATGGTATATATGAGTGATGATTGATGGAGGAAATATGTGTGTAGTGTGTAATGTGAAGTGTTGATGTGTGAAGTGTGAAACTATGAAATTTAGAGTGAGATTTAATTCCTAATACTACTAGAAGTAGTCAGCAGAAGGTGTCTACATTTTACAGAGAGAGCGTGAATTTTTTGGTGTAGTGGTGAAACTTTTTTGTTGATATGAGATGGATTTCTCATTATAACATTATTCTTTATTTTTATTTCCATTTTGGTAGTGATCCGTTGGCATTGAGCCCTTCTTTCTTTTGTACAGTGAGCCCTTCAACAATGAGCTTATTACATTCAATGTTGCAATTATTTTATATTGTGAGATAATCCTCACATTTTTTCCCTTCTTGGGTTTTCCATGTAAATATAGTTTTCTCATGTGTTTGGATGTGTTTTCATTACTATTTCTCATGTTTACATTCTACTAATTCATGATAAGAGTTTTAAGGGTTTATGGACTAATGTAAATCCAAATGTTAATGAGGATTTTGATGTTTTAATGTATAATTGATTCACCCCCCCTCTCAGTTGTCTTGTACATTCAACAAAGTATTTATGAAGGAGATGATAAGGTCAAACAAGAAAATATACAAAACTACAAAGCCAAATTCGAAACCCTAAAGATGTTTGAAGATGAAGATATTATTGCCTACATGTGCAGAGTGGATGAAATTGTCAATGCCATCAATGGTGTTGGTGGTAAGCTAGAAGAAAGTGAACTTATAAATAAGGTACTTAGAACTCTTCCTAAAACTTATAGTTCTAAAGTTTCTATTATTGAGGAAGCTCAAAAGTTAGGTAATTATTCTAGAGATCAGATGTTTAGTGCTTTAATTTCTTATCAATAGAGAGAGTTTGTTCAAGATACTACAAAGAATGAAACTTCCTTTAAAGTTTGCAAAGAAGAGAAGGATGATGAATCAGATCTGGATGATCTTGATGAGGTAGAAAAAAATTTATAAAGAGATTGAAAAGGAAACTAAAAAATACAGAGGTAAGTTACCCTTTAAGTGTATCAATTATGAAAAGATAGGTCATTATACTTCTAAATGTCCAATCAAAGATAGTTATGAGTGTTTTTTCATGGATCTAAAAGTTAGAACTAATTATGCTAATCCTAAAAGATGTGTGAAGGAAAGTGCTTAGGTAACAAGTCATAACATTGAAGGAGCTATGGTGACTTCTTATCATGCAAGAGTAGAAAGAAATTATTGGATAATTGATAGTGGATGCTAAAATTATATGATAGGTGATAAGAGTAATTTTGTTAAGTTTGGTGATGATACATCTATTAAGATTTGTGAAAAGGTTCAATTAGTTTTGATGGCAAGCATAATACATTTGATGTTTTTTATATGAAGGGTCTCCAGAATAATCTACCAATTGTAGGATAGATGTGTAGAAAAGGATATAATATTATGTTTTAGGATGGTGGTTGTGAAATTAGAAAAGGAAGATCTCACATTCTAGTTGATGCTAGAGCCAAGAAAAAAATAATGTTTATCATCTCAAAGGTAGTGCTCCTAAGCGCTTTATGTCTCAAATCAATGAAAATTGGCTATGGCATAGAAGAATGGGTCACATAAATTTTGATAGACTAGTGAGGGTCAGTTCTATTGATTTTGTTAGAGATCTACCAAATATTACAGAACCCATCAATACAATTTGCATAGAATGTCAAGTTGGTAAGAAAACAAAGAAGAGGTTCAAGACTAAGGAATATTCTACCATAGGTCCTTTGGAGTTGGTGCATACAAAATTGTGTGGACCTACTAGAATAAGAAGCTCATATGGTGACAAGTATTTCATGCTATTAATTGATGATTACTTTAGAATGACTTGGGTGACATTTCTTATAGAAAAACTATAAGCCCTAGATAGGTTTAAAACATTTGTCTATGGTTGAGAATGAAACATGGATGTAAAAATCAAGTGCTTAAGGTCCGACAGAGGTGGTGAATTGACCTCCAATGAGTTTAACACATTTTATGAAGAACGTTGAATAAAGAGGCATTTCTTAGCTTCTAGAACTCCTTTGTAGAATGGAGTAATGGAGAGGAAGAATAGAATAGTTCAAGAAATGACTAGGAGAATGATGAATGAAGAAAATCTATCAGATATCTATTGGAGAGAAGAAATTCATACTATAGTCTACATAATTAATAGAGGTCAAGCAAGAGTCATTCTTTCAAAGACTCCCTATGAGTTATGGTATGGTAAACCTCCTACTATAAAGTATTTCAAAGTTTTTGGAAGAAAATGCTATATTAGAAGAGATATAGAAAACTTAGGAAAGTTTGTTGAATGATTTGATGAAGGAATATTCCTTGGATATTCTACAATAAGCAAGGCCTACTAGTGCTATAATCAAAGGATAAATAAAATTATTGAAAGTGAAAGTCTTAAGCTAGATTAAGAACCACTATAGATTTAAGTACTGATAAAAGGATATGAATCTGATGAATCCCCTTACATTGAAGAAGAAAAGGATGAATAGAAAGAAAAAGAGATGATAGTTGAAGAGGAAGAATCTCTAGAAAAGATCCCTTAGACTTCTAAGTATGTGGAGAAGAACCATTCTTAAGATTAGATCATTGGAGATAAGAGAAAAGGTGCGTTGACAAGGAAGAAAGCAACTATGACAAAGGAATAGTTAAATTTATGTTTACTTTAAGAGGTGGAACCTAAAGTAGTGACTGAGGCATGTAAATATGAGAATTGGATCAAGTCTATGAAATAAGAATTGGAATAGATTGAGAAGAATTGGACTTGGGAATTAGTATGAAGACCGAAAAATATGAATCTGATAGGAACTAAATGGATTTTTAGGAACAAATTGAATGAGGATGGAAAAGTTGTCAGAAACAAGGCTAGACTTGTGTGTAAGGGCTCCTCACAAGTAGAAGGAATATATTTTGAGGAAACATTTACTCTGGTGGCAAGGATTGAATCCATTAGAATGTTTTAGCTTTTACAACACATAAAAACTTCAAAGTATATCATATGTATGTGAATTTTGTGTTCTTGAATAATAAGTTGGAAGAAAAGGCATAAATTGATCAACCAAAAGCATTTTAGTTATCATATGATGTTGATATGGAATGCAAATTGAAGAAAACATTGCACAAACTCAAACAAGCTCCTAGAGCTTGGTATGCAAGGTTAGATAAGTACTTTCCTCAACAAGTATTTAGGAAAGGTATTGCAGATAGAAACATTTACTTGAAGATTGAAGGAGAAAAAATATTGATTGTGGTAGTGTATGTGGATGAAATTATCTTTGGAGGAAATGAGGTTATGTGCAAGAAGTTTTCAGATGAGATGAAAAAAGAGTGCCAAATGTCAATGTATGGGGAGATGAATTTCTTCCTTGGATTATAAATAAATCAATCAAGAAAAGGTATTTCCATTACATAGTGAAAATATGTCAAGGAAATATTTAAAAAGTCTAGAATGGAGGATTCTAACCTAGTATGTACCCCTATGGTTATTGGTTGTAAGTAGAGAAAAATTGATGAATCTCCTAAGGCTAATCATAGAAAATATAGATCAATGATTGGTGGATTGCTATACCTAACTACTACTAGATCACATATCATGCATGTAGTTTGTCTTTTAGCTAGGTTTTAAGAAGATCCTAGATAATCTCATATTGTAGTAGTAAATAGGTGTAGTGTAGAAAAAAATACCCTTTTTCACACTTAATTTGTGAATAAGTTATATAAAATTAACCAAATAATGCCTTGATTTAGTGTTGTAATGTATAGTACACATTCACATTGAATGTAGGTCCCTTTTAACTAAAATTTACTTTATTTGTGTCTTATTTAGGGTATTGTAAAGTGTTGTATTAGACTTTCACACTTATCTAGGGTTTCATTAATTAATTGTGGTTAATTGAGCCTAATTGGACCCTTTAATTAAAATTTAAGCCTTATTAACTACACCTTTTGAAGGATCTATCCCAAAAATGAATAATGACGTTGCATGACATTTAATTTGGAAAATTTGAGGCCCTAGAAAATGGTGCTAGGACACATTCATCTTTAGTGGTGAATGGGTCCTCTCCACATAGGACATCCCTTTTTTTACATTTTTGAGGTGGGTTTTTGATGTTATTTTATCCCCCCAAAGCACGGTCCTAAGAAGTTGTGCTAGGACCAATTCACCTTTAGTGGTGAATGGGTCCTCCTCACATAGGACACCCCTTTTTTAATTTAATTATGGTGGGATTATAATGATTTTCAATCCTAGATCTTGTGTTGGCTTGAATTATTTGAATTTTGGGGTTAATCTCTAGATTTAGTATAAATATAAGGTTAATTCACATAGTTTCACCTAAAATGTTTTCATAAGAAATCTTAGAGCTTCATAAGAAATAAAGATAACTTACACAAGACATCACAAGAGAATTTCAAAGGCATTAAAGGGTAGATTAATGAAGTTTTAATGCAGTAATTCAAGATTATTTCATCATGTCAAAGGCATAGTGCATTCAAGCATGTTGTTGAGCTAAGATTGACGATGTAGAATTGAGGATCTACTTGCAAGCATTGTTTCACATATAATTAGAGATCAAACTCTACATTCTTCATGGCCACCTCATGTTAGTTTGCATATTTACATTCCAAGTGAACTTCCAAGGTATCAACATTTTATTATTTCATGTTTCATGCTTCAATTTCATTATTTTATCATTTGGTTTAATTACCTAAAATTGGTTTGACTGAGGAAAACCCCTATTCCCTAACAATCAACAAGTTTCTCCTCTTGAATGTAATTTTGTAGATTTATAGCTTGAAGATCAAGTGGAGAGAAAGTTTGAAGCAAAATTGTCAAAGTTGTTAAGTTGTAATGTTGTGATTCATATTGCAAGAACATAGAAATAAGGCTACAATTTTTTTTACAGGTTATTGGGAGCTAATAACCAAGGATCTGAGAGTGCACGAATCAAGGAATGGAACCCAGATCTCAATTTTAGAAACCCTAACAGGGACCCATTCATCACTAAAGGAGAATGAGTCCTTTGTGACCTAAAAACAACCTTCTTGCAATAAGGTACACATCATTCTAGCCTCTCAAAACTTCCATTTTCATTTCTATAATAGTTAGGATTAGTTTCCAATTGTTATTTAGGCATTTTTTCCCTCATAATTGCATGTTTTATAGTGAAAACTATAGTGGTTTATCATCTTGTTGACTCATGGTGGTAAACCCTATTCTTCTATGAAACATTTTGGTGAATCTGGCCTATTGAATATTGTAATTTGATGATCTTGGAGTCTTTCTTATCATCCTAGTTTAGATCTTGCATTAATTTTCATCTCATTTGGATTGAATTAGATATCATTTAGGGTTTAAATTGCATTGTTTTGCATTTCTCAAATTTGAAAAATTACAAAAAAAATCAGTCATTTTGCATACCATTTAGATCTCATTAATTTTCATTTGAAAATAAAAACAACATTGCATTTCAAATTAGGTCTTTGCATTCATCATTTTATTACATTTTCAAAAAAATTGAAACTAAAAGTTAGAGTCTCATACCTGGAACTAAAAGACATTGCAAAAAGCTTAGGAGTCATTCAAAAATAGTTAAAAAAATCCTAATCAAGGACCCATTCACCTTTATTGATGAATGCGTCCTTGGTCAAGCTTGATCTGAACTTTCTATCATCTAAAAAGTATTGAAAATCACTTAGAAATCAATTAAAACATTTCAAAAATACTTAACCAGGACCCATTCACCTTTACTGGCAAATGAGTCGCTGATAGATCCTAATCTACATTTTTTAGAAATTGAAATCTTAGTTTTAGGCTTCTGTTTGTTGTTACTTTCCTATTTCAGTTTTTTGATTTGTTGTTTCATCAAATTTAGTGAATATAGCTTAATTTTATTTATTTAATACACTGTCAAAATTCAATATTGCATTTACAACATTTCATTTTAAGTTTATTGCATTGTGTAATCAGTAAATTTCATTGTTTAGAATGTAAAAATTGCATTCATTCTAGGTCATTGCATAGCCTCCTTTCATTTAGGATTTTCACACTAGGTTTGTAAAAATTGTATGAGCTTTACCACTTGGTGTCCTATTAGAAATAATATTGTAATATGTAGTTCAAGGCTCATGTCATCCCATGATATCTCACTCATTGTGGATCTTGGGTTTTCTAGCTCTCTTTCTGATAGTGTTGATAATCAACCCTCTATGACTCATAGTTTGCATACTTCATTTCCTATGACTTCACCTCCTACAACCAATGTGCTTAATGTTAACAATACTATCCCAAACATACCTAGTTCTACTCAAGATTTGGGGAGCACTCAAAGCCAAGGTGTAATTCCAATTCCATCTTCTTTTATACCGATGTCCATTCCTACATACACTAGTAGTAAACCTACCACAACCTTTCAACCTACAACCTTTCAACCTAGAACAAACCTTCAACCAACCACAAAAATCATACCTACTAGTACTTTGTACACTTCCTTAGGTATTCCCATAAGAAATCCTTCTATTTTTTTTCCATTCAAACATAATATCTCCTCAACCATCCACCTTCACCAACTTACAATTCACTAGCCCTACATATACATACACTACTCCATCTTATTCCCCTCAACCTTACAACCACAATGATCCTCTCCTTAACTCACTTTTGCAAAGTATGACATCTCTCCAACAAAAATTTACAACCTTACAACAAAACAACAATTTTCAACCTTTGCAATACATCAAATCCAATTTGCTATCCTTGGGCATACTAAGAACACAAATTCCACAAGGTATAGAAGTCCCCTGATTTGAGAAATATGGTGGGAAAGGAGATTCTATTATCCATGTTTCCAATTTTACAACCATGTGTAGTGATTTCATATTTGAAGATAAACTTTTGGCTAAGCTATTCCCTAAGTCCTTGAAGGATACTACTTTAGAATTTTTCTCTTCTTTACCGAATAATTCAATTGGTTCATTCAAGGAACTTTTTGATGCCTTTTACAACCACTTCCATATTCATATAGGTCCCAAGATGACCCTAGTTGATTTAACAACATGCAAACAAAAAGAGGATGAGAAAGTTTGACCAATTTCATAACAAGATACCAAACACTTTATTCACAAGTAAACATTAGGATTCTTGGCATCGATCTTCAATGAATGTTTATTTCCAACTTACAAAAAAAACTCTAAAGAAAACTTGAAATGTTGAGATTTTTGTCGTGTATATAGTTATGTACAACCCTTTGGGATTATCAAAATTTGACTTGTGGTAATGATATGAAAATCACCCTGGTCATCCTAAAAAGTCTGAATCCACAACTCAAACTAGTTACCAACCTTTCAAGAAGTAGAATAAGGGTATGTGCAGGATCATGATGGGCCAAAAAGTGGCAATATGATGGGTATGTGGCTGATGACTATTTTCTTACCCAAAATTGATGAAACGAAAATGGTTTTTAAAGGAGATTCTAAACTTTCCACTGATATAAATTATGGTTTATTTTAAATTTAATAAGTAATTATTATTCATTTTCTATTCAAATTATGAGAAAAGTCCTCATTGATAGGATGATTAAAAAACATCTATAGATTTCAAACGGTAACACATTTTTTGAATCCAAAACATGCATCACATTCTATGCTTCGCATACTATAGGATTAAAAAAAGAAAACTTGAATTTCATGAAGTTTTGACCAAGTTAAGGTGGTCAGACATACGATTTTTAATATTTTTTAAAAACTTGTAATACAAAATTCACAATTAATTATTTACTTGGAAAAAAATTACAAAAAAATATGCATCACATTGGGGCATGAGTCCTCTACTTATATCTAAGATCTTATAAAAAAATATTATCATTTCATTGTGGTTAGGGTGGTTAGAAAGACACCTACTTATTTTTTCCCTGAAATTTAAGTACCAATGCATTGAAATTTCAAATTTTCACCAAATAGATTTTTTTTTTTAAAGAAACTTAGCAGTTTAGAAACTAGATTGAATTTTCTATAGATTCTATTCTTACATATTTTTGAAATAATATAAATAACTTATTCATATTTTTACGTCAAGTTTCCTAACTCTGAATTTTTTTAAAATTTTTCCACTTAAGGGCCTATTTTTTCCATGATGATCCTACACATACCCATAAGGGATTTTTTCAACTAAATTCCCCTCAACCAAGTCAAAAAACTAATAATCAAGTGGCTGCTATAAAAACAAAAAAATATTTTGGGGATAAGGATAGAGAGTTTACTCCTCTATCTGACACCCTTCACAATATCATGTTGCAACTTATTGAGAAGAACATGCTTACCTTACGTCCTATTAGAGAGCGTGATCCTAATATACCGTTTCCCAAAGGCTTTCGAAAAAATCCTTATTGTCATTATCACCAACAAAATGGACATGGTACAAAATATTTTAAGTGTATTAAAAATATTGAGTAAGACCTTATTGACAATAATCAACTTCAAATCAGAGGTGTGAATGATTAAGGTAATAAGTATATAGCCCCTCTTAACCAAAACTTACAAATCTCTACCAATCCCATGGTGTAGCACACTATTTCATTTGTCAAAGCTAGTGAAACAAAGAATGTTGCAATGAATGTTGACACAAATGATGAAAATATAAAATATATTAATGAAGAACAAACAATTAAAATGGTAGCATTTATCAAAGCTATTCCTCATAAGGGCTTGACTAAAAAGATTCTTGATATTGCTTTCTCACAAAATGACATACTTAAACATGCACCTAATGGTCCTCTTTATATAGCTGGCCAAATCAATGATAAGCCCACTAGTGGGATATTGATTGATCTCGTCTATGGAGAGAATGTGATCATTGAAGAATTCTTATTTGTGCATGAACGATATCAAGATACGTATGATAAATTGAAAGCATAGATCAAGAAACATAATTGTTTTTCTTTTCCTATGATGGGCTCGATAAATCTCCCTTTAAAAGTTGGACCAAAAATATTAAATGTCTCATTCACATCATCCCGTGATCAGACCAATTTCATGTGAAGTTAGGCTATCCATGGCTTCTCTCCATGAATTTCATCCATTCGGTTGTGCGTAAATGTTTAAAGTTTCCATTTAGCAATGGCATATTTACTATTCATCATAGTGGATTTAATCCAGCATCAACCCGAGGGAACTTTTTATTAGATTTCTTTTGGATCAAGCCTATGGAACGTATTAAGCCTCTTGTGGACTTCCTTTTCAAGTCATATTAAAAGTTAAAGGAAAATAAAATAGCAGAATTATCCCTTTGGAACATGGCTCAACCTATAACTAAACCACCTATCCTTAACAAAGTAATTATTGAACCGAAAGCCCTTTCGAACATCCAAGAACAACAGGTATAGAAAATCCTTCTCTAATTGCTTACAAGAGACCATAAGATAAAAAAAGTAATCCCATTGTCACTCCCAAAATAAAATAAGTTTATAAAATTAATGATAAAGTGGTTGAACAACCTCCTATTGTTTCTTTTATTCCTCCCAAGGAAGAGAAGGAACCTATGATTGAAAAACCCACTCTTACACAAACAAAAATTGAAAATAGATTGAATTGGAATCTAAGCGCTAGAGAGCATAGGTGTAGACATCATGTTATTTCTCATATGTTACAAACTACAACATAGAAAATCAAAATCCAAACTTACCTAAAGCAATGCATGAAAATCTTATACCCTCACCACAACATAAACAAGAACATTCCATGGAAATTATCATTCGACCTCCCATTGTGATTAATCTAGATGATGGCATTGACATTACAAAGATAGATGGACAAGTGCATAATGAATTGAATACATTGTTTTTTAGCTTCTATGAGCTTAAATGAAAAATCTCCCAAAAAGAGTTGAACCTAGTGCTTCCCCTAGTTTGACACTTTCTCTTGTTCCTTTCACTATTTTTCCACCTTCTATTTATACAAACCGAGATTGGGATGCAGATGACTTGCACTAGGTTGACTCGTATGTTCCTTACTAGTATTTTACTTTTTCACATTTCTTTATGTGATTGTATGTGCATAATGTGAACCCCTGTGATGTTTCATTTGATGTTTCTCTCTCTTTTTGTGCATTCCTCTATATGTACCTATTTTCTTCTCTATGTCATAAGAATTTTGCATTTTTCTTGTGTTTTCCTTTTGGGGATATGCAAGGCATTGAGACATTTAGGTCTCTTTGATGTTGACCCAAAAGCTTTCCTTTATCTTTTTCATTTTTCTTGTGTTTTCCTTTTGGGCATGATGCAAGGAATTGAGACATTTAGGTCTCTTCCATGTTGAATCGGAAGGATTTTTCTTTTCTTTCCCTCTCTTTGTGTCATTCTTCTAGTTCTATGAGTATTTGGGGAATGATGATAGTTTTGACCTCTAAAAACAACAATGTAGCACATACATACTAACCTCAAATTTGTAGATCCCTTATGTATTTTTGGGGTAAATCCTTCCTTCCTACTTCATGGCATAGCTTTATTTTAGAAACATATGACTTGCATAGGATTTTCTGAGGAAATCTCTCATGTCTTAGGAAAAAAAATTAGCTACCTTAAAGAAATTGCTCACAGTAATGGTGTTAGCAACCACTTTAAAGTGGGGGAATACATAGATGACATCTTTCAACATATTTCATGGCATGATTTTCTTTTTCTTGGTTGTGTCATTGAGTTTGATGTCCTCCAAGAGTGAGATATTTTTAAGCATATGATCTCCCTTGGTGGCATGATGTGAAATGAGAGGCATCCCATAAGTGGAAATCTAATACTCTTTGACTTGTCCTCTCTTTGAGACATTAGATATGATGTTCCCAAAGAAGAAGATCTTATGTGAACAAAGAGAAATTCACTTTAACAAAAAATTATAGAAAACATTCAAAAGCATAACAAAAAGCATTACATTGTGGTTCCTTATCAAAATTTTCATGTGGATAACTTTGGTATGGTTGGTCACCTCATTGGGATAACTCACCTAGTGGATAGATTGAGGTTCCAATACCCCAAAGTGAGCACGCATGATTGGGATAACTCACCTAGTGGATAGACTAAGGTTCCACTACCCTAGAGTGAGCACACATGATTGGGATAACTCACCTAGTGGACAGACTGGGGTTTTACTACCCTAGAGTGAGGACATATAATTGGGACAACTCACCTAGTGGAGTGGCTAAGGTTCCACTACCCTAGAGTGAGTAGCATATGTTACAGACAAATATCCCCTTTCCACATTATGTTGGAATGGTGTGCTTGATCCTTTTTTTTTCTTGGCCTTTGATAGGGTATGATTATGTCTCTTTGTTATGTATCTTCGATAGGGAAAAACCTCACTAAAGTGGGGGAAAAATGTAGTGTAGAAAAAAGTAACCCTTTTTCACACTTAATTTGGAAATAAGTGATATAAATTAACCTAATAATGCTTTCATTTAGTGTTGTAATGTGTTTTACACATTCACATTGAATCTAGGGCCCTTTTAACTAAAATTTACTTAATTTGTGCCTTATTTAGGGCATTTTAAAGTGTTGTATTACACTTTCACACTTATCTATGGTTTCATTAATTAATTATGTTTAATTGAGCCTAATTGGCCCCTTTAATTCAAATTTAAGCCTTATTAATTACTCCTAAAACATCTATCCCAACACCCAATAATGATGTTGCATGACATTTAATTTGGAAAAATTAAGGTTCTAGAAAATGGTGATAGGACCCTTTCACCTTTAGTGGAAAATGAGTCCTCTCCACATAGGACACCCCTTTCTTTATATTTTTGAGGTGGGTTTTTGATGTTATTTAATCCCCCCGAAGCATGGTCCTAGAAAGTTGTGTTAGGACCCATTCACCTTTAGTGGAAAATGGGTCCTCCTCACGCTAGACACCTCTTTTTGAATTTAAATATGGTGGGATTATAATGATCTCAATCCTAGATCTGGTGTTGTCTTGAATTATCTAAATTTTAGGGTTAATCTCTAGATTTAGTATAAATATAAGGTTGATTCACATAGTTTCAAATATAAAAATTTCATAAGAAATCCTAGAACTTCATAAGCAATCAAGAAAAATTACATAAGAGTTCACAAGAGAACTTCGAAGGAATTCAAAGGAAGATTAGTGCATTTTTATTACAGCAATTCAAGATCATTCCATCATGTCAAAGGCATAGTGCATTGAAGCGTTTTGCTAAGCTAAGATTGTTGATATAGCATTGAGGATCTACTTGCAAGCATTATTTCACATTTCATTTGAGATCAAGATCTACATTATTTGTGGCCATCTCATGTTAGTTTGTAGATTTACATTCCAATACAACTTCCAAGGTATACACATTTTATTATTTCATGTTGCATGATTCAGTTTCATTATTTTATCATTTGGTTTAATAACCTAAAAGGGGTTTGACTAAGGAAAACCACTATTCACTAATGATAAACAATTTTTTATCCTCTAGAATGTTTTTTGCAAATTTATAGGTTGAAGATTGTGTGGAGAATAAGTTTGAAGCTATATTGTCAAAGTTGTCAAGTTGCAAAGTTGTCATTCATATTGCAAGAACATGAAAAAGAAGGCTAAAAAAATTGTTACAGGTTTTTAGGAGCTGAAAATTGAGGATTTGAGAGTGTGGGAATCAAGGAACAAAACTCAGATCTTAGTTTTAGAAACCCTAACAAGGACTCATTCACCACTAAAGGTGAATGAGTCCTTTGTGACCTAAAAGCAACCTTCTTGTAGCAAGGTGCACATCATTCTAGCCTCTCAAAACTTCCCTTTTCATTGCTATGATAGTTAGGATAGTTTTTTATTGTTATTTAGGCATTTTTTCCCTCATAATTGCATGTTTTATAGTGAAAACTATAGTGGTTTATCATCTTGTTGACTCATGGTGGTAAACCCTATTTTTCTATGAAACAAGAGGATATTTAGATACTTGAAGGGAACTTTGAACTTTGGTTTGTGGCATCATAGGGATATTGATTTATCCTTGAGTGCATATATAGATGTAGATTGGGTGGGGTGTATATATGACAAAATAAGTACAAGTGCTAGTGCTTTCTTAATTAGAAGCATATTGGTTTATTGGTTGAGTGAGAAGCAATATTTAGTGTCATTATCTATTGCAGAGGTAGAATACATTGTAGCAGCATAATACTGTACACAGGTGTTGTAGATGAAGAGAATATTGAATAATATCAGAGTATCTTTGATAGACCTATTTCTATCCTATGTGATAATATAAGTGCAATCAATATTTCAAACAACCTAGTAATGCATTTGAAAATAAAACATATATCTATCTGGTATCACTTTCGAAGAGAGAAATTTGTAGATAATGAGGTGAAGTTTGAGTATGTGCTTGCTAAGGATCATGTTGAAGATATTTTCACAAAGGCTCTTCCAAAATATATTTTTTAGTATCTATGGTAGAAGTTAGGGGTTATTTCCCCTCCTTTCAACTAGATGCATAAGTTGGTGCATATATCCAAGTGAGTATTCAAGATACATTCTTGGTCCTAGATAGATGTTGAAGGTTGCCTCTAAGGGGGAGTAGGTAGTAGTGTTCTTGATGTAGTTAGATGAAGCATATTTTGTGCCCCTAAGGGGGAGAGTGTAGAGAAGTGACAGTAATGGATAGAATGTAGTTTATTGATGGTGTTGCAAGTGGTTTCAAAGTGGTGTATGTAGATGTCAAAATAGAAAACCATAAAGGAAAATTCTATTTAGATGATGTGTGAAAGGTGCACACCTTATCCTATTTAGATGATGTGTGAAAGGTGCACATCTTATCCTTTGAGTATTGTCAAAGGAGAGGAGCAAGAGAATCCAATTCATGGAAGAGAGTTGGATGAGTTTATGGCACTTTTCCATTGATGTCAAAGGGGGAGAGAATTGGTTGAAAAACCATACTTCAAAGGAGTATTGAAGGAGAGAAGAGCTAGAGTTGTTTGGGAGAGAGTTGGTTGAATATGGTCTAAAGACCACAGGGGGAGAAAGTGTTTAGGAGTAAGAGAATGAGAGTATGAAGAGTTTACCCAGTTAGGGTGAGTGCTTATTGTTGCAGAGTTGTTGTTGTTTTCTTTTGTTGTTGATGGTTTTTAAGAGATCTAGTGTTCTCATCAATGAAAAAAGTGCAGATTGTTGCAAGTATGATGTTGGTGTTGTCATTGACGTCAATAGCTGTTGGTGTTGGTCATTGATATCAATAGTATGGAGATTGTTGGTGTTGTCAAGTGGTTGTTCTAGTATGGATGTGTTTTGATTTGATAAGAAGGTGTTTTGGTGTTCTCATAAGTGTTGTCATTTATATATTGATGAGTTGTAGTTACAATAAGTTCACTTGGTTTTCAACTGCTTTTGAGAAAAAATGAGTAAAAGAGTGTGTAGTGTGATAGAGGTGTGTTTAGTGTTGTGCTCCACATTTATTCATGATTGAAGGTAAACTTGTGTAGTTTGGATATGATGATTAGATGTTTACAAAGGTTCTATATCTAGAGTTTCAAGTTCTAGATTGTTCTAGAATGAAAGTTGTATTTGACAGTTTATCTATCTATGTAGAAGGTTTCCTAGGAGAAATGTGATTGCTCCATATCTCTCCGCATTAAATTTCCTTGTCTTGCAAATTTTGGAATGGCCTTATATTGTATATAACTTCCTTCCCTTGATGTTTTAGGTGCTAGCGTGTTATGCAAGGTTTGTTAGTGAGTTATGTGTTGGTGCTCCAAATATCAACAGAACAATTGAATCCTAAAGACTAGCCACTTTCTTCTGTTCAGATTCAAAGGTTGATTTGGCCAACTAACAGGAAATGGGATTAACACACATTTCCCCTACACTTCTTGCACTGTTAAACTTAGGGGGGTGACCCTTTAGCAACATCTAGAGATCTAGATACATAATTAACATGATATTGCTTAACAAATAATGTTCATATAGAATTATGCTGAGAAACACAAAATATCACTTAGGATAGGTAAAACATTAAGTGAATTTTACTAACCAACATGGAGAACATGGCAAACACAAAACTCAACATACAAAATTGAAATGGTTTATGATTTAAAGAATTGGGACTAGGTTGAAAACAACATAAGAATAATAATTGACCAGTGCCAAGAAATGGGCTTTGGAGTCACATAATCAACATTTCATCCTACAATGTTGAACATGTTCTGAAGATTTTTGCAATTATTATCAAATTTTGACAAGAAGGCCACTAAAGTTTCATCTGATAATCATTCTTTACCAATCCACCTAAAACATAATACTCGTGTCACATTTGTTGAAGTAATTACACTACTCCCTGAATAATACGTAATAATAAGTTCAACTTGTGATTTATTAAAGCAATTACATTATTCAATAAGCAGAAGGCAACAACAAATGCAACCATTATACATGAAAAGACTTAGATAACTTTATTATTGAATCCCAACAGAGCACTACATTTTAGAAATGGAGACAACTATCAGCTAAAATATACATGAAAGCACAATTTAGAACACACTTCAGATTTAATGACTCAATTATAATCCTCCTAGCTTTACAGTCTACCCAGAGCTTATGTTGTAGAGCTTTTAGAAATTGGAACTCCCAGTCTCAGAATAATGAGAGAAGAGAAGAAGATATAGAAGAATAGAGAATTCTAGAAGAATGATTTGAAATTTCCATCTGGAAACTCTATCACTGTTGATCAGCAACAAACTCAAAGCATCTCTCCTCTCTCATTCCTTTTACAATTTTTTCCACACAATTTTCCTTTGCTCAAATTGCTGAGCAACATAAAATTTTGCCATGTGATGAATTTCCATTTACCAGCAGCAACTGAAAGAAAAAAACTTCTCCCTGTGAAATGCACCTTACCTTCAGGAAAATAATATATTCCACTTAATGAATATTTTTACTCACTGCATAGAATTACCCTATGCATTTTAATATTTTTCCTTCACATTTTATTCTCCATCAGAAAGAATATTTTACCCATAATTCCTATGCACTTTTCACTTTACCATTTAAAATGGTGCAGGCTACCTTTTAAAGAAAAAACATTACACGGGGCAAAAAATTATTTTACCCACATTTTATTTAAAGTAAAAACACTTTAAATATAATATCCTTGGGCCATTTATCTTGTGCCCCTTCCATATTTCAATGCACATTTGATTTATAATAGAGAAATTTATTTTATCACAAGCTCATTAAACCTTGACAAGAGCAAATAATTTTAATCTTTCAAATGTTTTTCTTTGGAAAAGGAATGGAAACTTTGTAACAAATCAAACCATTGAGCGCTTGGAAAAAACCCACGAGCCCACAATCTCCATGTGTCTTGATTTCGCTCATCTCACAAGAATTGAATGAGCCTTCACTTTGAGCCTGCAAGCCAGCAGGGTTAAGGTTTTAATATTTCTATCGGGCTACTTAAACCATATTTTGTGCATTAAATTTTATGTCTGGGACCGACCCACATGGTTTATCTTGCACAAACCTTTAATTAAATGTTTTGCACTCCTTTAAAAGTAGATGGAAGATTTCTTTAAAAATAAAACTATCGGCCCTTTTAGAAATCTCGTGCATGAAAACATTACTTGGGCCCACCTGAGCCACAAGTCACCCTCTCGCTAGTCTCGAGGAAATTAACCATTGGGCACTTTTACATAGTGAACTGGTAGGCAATGGCCATGATCTCGCTGCATTGATTTCTCTTTTCTGAGTCGTTGATCTTATTCTCCACTGTTTTGTGTTGCCCTAATCTCCTTTATCTTGCTCTGTTCGATGTCGAGCATTGCTCCTCTGCAACTCGTGTTTCCATGGCAGTAGCATCCTTCTTGTTAACAAACCCTTTATATTATTATTTACTATGGCGCCCTTGATATCAGCATTTTCTACAAATACATTTTGAACATATGGCTGTAAGTAGGCATTCCATTTGACCACAATTTTTGGGGTTTCTTACCAGCAAGATGCACGCCCCTTTCACTTCAATGCATGGCCTTTTGAATATTTCCTTTGTGTTTTGATGAATGTGCATACCCTTCTTAGTGCTTGGGCTTTTAGTTGCATTTTTTTGAAAGTTATTAGAGCCTATTTCAACAAATCCATACTGTTTTGCAGACTTCCCTATCTGCTGGTCGCGTCCCTCCAACTCTCTTTGTCATGGTTCGATCCTTCCTCATCATTGGCAGCCTCTTCATTGGTGTGTGGACTCCTCCCTTAGTTCATGGAATTCCATTTGAGTGTGGACACCACCATTTTAATTTTCTTTATAATTTCTAAAGCATTTTCAATAGATATTGTGCATGCTCAGCCAAGCGCGTGCCTCCTCATATTCCTCCTTTTGATGCGGAGATAATCTGCAAATGGTACTTGATTTTAAGTTTTAGAGACTCACTTGACAGTCCATTTTGCATCTCTTGCCTTTGGAACTCCATGAATTACCTTGGAGCAGTCATCAGTGCTTTGGTGGATATCTATACCTTTCCAAGCCATGCATAATTAATGATAGAAAACTTTAAGTCAAATGAATTTACTTGAAAGTTTCTATAGTCTCTACAATATAAATCTTGCTCCTGCGCCACCAAAATGGTGTTCCATGGAATGAAATTCCCTCTTTCATTTACAACACAAAAAGCTTCAATATTAATCCCTCCACTGCACTTGCTTAGAAATTTCTTGAGCATGTTCAACGTACTTCACATTTCTATTGCTGCTCTATCTATGGCACATCCTTGTCATTTGATGGAAGGTTAATAAAGCCCTTTCAATAGAACGAATCTATGTGTTTCCAACATAATTTTCTTTGTATCTTCCTCTTTAAAACAACTCAAACAATTTCATTTGATGGCGCATCTTGTCTATGCTTCACATTTTATTAAAGGTTTATGAGGAATTTTCAACAACCTGTCATGTAGAATGTGTGCCCTTCATGCCGCATTTACTTGAAAGTTCTGAAGGACTTTTCAAAACAAATCATTTTTGTGCACATGCTGCACTGGATGCAACAACACTCATCTGAGATTTTTTAGTTCATATACTTTGATGTGTGTGCATACCTTATCAAGATTGTTGCATCTTTGAAATTCCTCTTCTTGCTGTGTAGAGTCTTTTCTGGGAAATTTTCACTAGGCCCAAGCATGTAGAAATTACTTAAATTGTGAAATCTAGATTGTCTAAGTCAAGAGAGAAGCCATAAAGACCACCTATCTCCCCGACTTCTACTAATTTAGAATACTTAGATGAGCACTGCACTATGGACTTGTAGAAATGTCTTCTATGTCCACAGTTAAATTTGTATTATATGGAGCATTGCCTTGGACTTTTGATTTCTTCTTCTTTTGAGGAGAGTTCCCACATACATTTCGGCCTCAATACTCTGCACATTTTTTACCAGTAAAAACTTCTACATTTTCCTATATATGTCAATGCTTCCACAATTGCATGCATATCCCACAGAGAACTTGACAATCATAACATCAACACACCAATCCTTCATGTTTTGATGGATGTTCCACAATGTGATTCATCTTGCTACTTGATGTAAGCATATGATTTTTTGTATTATTAAAAATGAATTTTTGTTCTCATTTGAAACATTGCAACATCACAATTTCAAAACAGTGCAAGGCACGTTGGGTCCCCATGTGGGCTTGACTAAATTTTTTGTTGTTTTCAAACAAATTTTGTGCTCCATTGAATTGGCACAGCTTCTGAGTGCATTATAAATTGAAAACATAAACTGGTTTTTCATTAAAACTGCTTTCTGGTACATTTGGAAAAATAAGCGAAATTGGCCAAGTGGGCTTTGGAATCAGCCTGGAAAACTAGGAAAATGACCTCTTGGAGCAATAACAATTTGTAGGCATGTAAAAATTTGACCCAATAATTGAATGCAATAGATGGCTTGGAAAAAGGAGTCATGAGGTGAAAGCTATTCATTGTCAAAGTTGCTCACTTGAACTTTCTGCAACAAATAGTTGTTCTGAACCAATTAAAACTCATCAAATCACATCATTGGAAAAATATCAAATCAACTCTTGGCGAGCTACCACCAGACACACTAACTTATTTTGGTGCACTGAACACGTGTACAAGAGGAATTTTCTTGAATCATCATTCATCAAAAGTTATTGAAGCTCGAAGTTGACCTCTCAGAAGGGCTTATGGAAATGCAGATGCAAATAGGAGAAATTGCATTTGGTTTTAATCTGCTAAAAATAGAAAATCAGCTCATAAAGCTCTGAAAACTGACATGTGAGCTCATCTTGGTATAGAGAATGTAAAAAAACATTCATTTTTGCATGGAGATCAACCAATTGCAAAATGCAAGCTCAAACGAGAGGCTACTTTGCAAAACTAAAAGTTTGCAAATAGCAGAAAAGTGACAAAACCCTCTAGCTTCACTTTTTGAAACCCCAACAAAACTCATGATGGGAAGCTAAAAATTGATGCATACACTCACATAGGACACATGAGTGAGTCTACAAATGGGTTTTGCTTGAACATCAACTGGCTTCAAGTTATGACCCTCCAAAGTGGGTCACTCAAGAAGATTTCTGAAGTGCACTTCTGAAAGTGCAAAGGATTTTTTTTGAAATGGGCACTTCAAATTTGGGAAATTTGAGAGTGCCAACAGTGGTTCCAATTGGGGATGTATGCCCCCTATGGGAATAGCAAGATTCCAGATCTTTGGGGAGTAGACCAAAAAAAACTTAGTCCATCAAGTGTCCACAAACTGCTCCTTTATTCAACTTTCTTTTTAACATTATCTGGTGACCCCAGGCCACCAAATGAAAAGGGGAAATCAATATTTACCTCTGTCAAACACAATTATGATAAAAGAACTGATCTCCATCAACTTGTGTTTGCCTCTGTCAAACCACAATAGCATAAGTGATTGCACCTTTGCAAACACAAGCAATAGGCTGCCTTTGTGCAAGTAGACACTTGCTCTCTGTTTGGATTCATTACATGGCAGCCAAATTACATATGCCACATCATCATCAATCTCTTCATTTTCTTGTTTTTTATCAAGTGGCAATATATGAGGGTGGTGATCAAGACCACATTCATTAACCCCCTCATAATGATCTTGCTTAGAGGAGATGACATGGTTGAAGAAAATATGCCATCCTCCTATATGTTGAGCAAGGATTCCTCAAACATCTTTAACTCCTCCAACTGAATTGCATCATAGGTCATTTTGTCTTCATCTAGACACCACAACCCAAACACATTGTCATGTGTTTCAAGATTCTAAAAATTTGGTTTGTCAACACTAAAAATACCTTCACCTTCACTCAAATCATGACATTCAGTAAAAATGTCAGCATATGATGCATAAGCAGTGTTCTTTATGTTGGGTTCACACATGATGTCAATTTCATTATTCAAACTAGTATGCAAGTCCATATGGAATGTTTCAAACAAAGATTCAGACAATTCAAAATTTGACCCTAAACCAAAACCTTCACATTGATTCTTCACAACATGTTCGATCTCTGCATCATTTCGAATGCTATCACCTTCAAGATTAACAGGGTCAACAAAGAAAATTTCATGTGCACTAGCAATCTTATGTGCACTTTCAGCTAATAAACATATTGAGTTATGTGCCAAAGACTCATTGTAATCTGAAAATTATTCATTAGTAATGAAGCTAAAACCTTCATTCTCTTTTACATTAATGCATTCCTCCTTCAAAGAGAACATATCCACTTGCGTACCTTGAAGATGAGAGAGATCATCAAAGAAAGACCCATACTCCATCTCATACTAACTAACCTCACATCCATTATCATTTACATCATATGGATACTCCACATAGTGATCAAAATATTTTGCAATGTCAACACGATCTGAGAGTCCATCAAATTGTTCAACATTATCTATGGGTGATAATGTTGATTCTAGATCCATGTGATTGTGACTATGCATAACTTGATCATTCAAAAATGAATTTCTTCCTTCATCAGCATGGTTCTCATCATCTTCCTCATGTGTAGCTGACATTTCAATCTCTACTTCACACAAACAGTCATGAGTAGAAAATGCATAAACAGGTTCATCAACATCTTCATCACTTCTAGCACTATGTTCATGATCAAAAAATTGAACATACACATGATTATCTCCACATTCTTCATCAATCACTGAATTGACATGATCCATTGATGTCAAACTTGAACTACATTCCAAGTTTGTCTCAAGTGCAAATGGATCATTCGCTTGTGGACAAGTGATTTTGTGAGAATTCATGTCATTGCATTTTTCATGTGAAGAAAGTATCTCTATATCATTCTTATGAGAGCATACATAATCAGTAGAAGAGCCATCAGTTTAACTTTCATCATCATCCTCATCACAAGAAGACTCATCACCATACAAATTATGCTCAGATTCTGTAGGAGTGCTTGGACTTTCATCTTCAGTGTCTTGGTCACTAACTTGAGAAAAATTATCATCAGCAATTGTATTATCTTCACTGACCAAAGCATGACATGGAATCATGTCTTTCATTTCTTCTGTTTCTTCATCATTCAAGGTATTGCAAGAAAAAAATTCATGCATATAAATTTCCTCATCATACCATGTATCTTCATCTTCATCACTGCTGCAAGGATCTATACATGAGTTGATTGTGAGCCGGTTACAGTCAATATCCTCAATCATACAACACATATTTTCATTTTCTAATACACTCTTTTCATTCTTGTGTATCATGTTCTAATTTTTCTCAATAGTACTACTGCAATCTTCACTTTGAGACATCACTTTTTTTGCATGATTAAGTTGGGCTCTCTCAATAACCTTTATCCAATCAAGTAATTGATTCAAACTGTGAGGCTTCAACCGCTTTGGAAAAGTACTCAGCCCAAACTCACATATTCGACAAAACAAATCAATGCACACTAAATCTTTAGGTCTGAAATGTATGGGGACTTTCAACAAAGAATTCAAAAACCTTGAAAATAAATCATGTAATGATTCCCCTTTGAGTCTCTTCATTTTAAACAATCCTTGAACAAGAGATATTTGATCAACATTGCTCAAGTTTGGTTGACATTTGAATTGGAGTTCACTATGATCTACAAATTGTGATGATGGAGAAATCAGAGCAACAACATTAACATCTTGACAAGCACTTCCATTATCTGATCCATGACATCTATCTACATGAGGTGTGTTGGGGTTCCCAACACTCATAGCCCTATGTCCTTTCATCATTGAATATCTCAAATTATTCTCAATATCCATAGCCATTTGATATGCTTGGTATAGGGTTGTAGGCTCTTTATCCCTCAAAAAATAACTTATATTTTTGTCAAATGCTCCTAAGTACATGACCAAACATTTAGAATCATTTGGTCTTATGTTCTCAAGAATCTCTCTTATGATCTTTGTAAATATGAGGTTAAAATATGGGATGAACTCATGTTTTCCTTTCTCCATGTTCATGAACTTTCTCCTTATCAAAGAAGGGTCAATCCTTTCTCCAAATTGGTCCATGAACACTGTCTTGAACTCTTCCCATGAATGAATGGAAGATATTGGTAAATAAGAGAAGCATTCTCTTGCATCTCCTCTCAAAGACTGAACAAATAGTCTCATGATCACATCCTTGTGATCAATCTCATAATCATCCATCACATTACTAAATTTTTGGAGATGTTTATTTGCTAATTCAAACCTATCACTAATGAATCTTGGTAACTCATTTCTGACCTTAGTTGGAATATCATTTGTGCAACCACTAATGCCACTGAAGTTGATGGCTCTGTTCCTTCCAGTGTTGAAACTTCTTTGACAATCTAACTGGGACTGATCACAAACCATACTTTTATCTGGGACCATACTAGGATGCATTTATTAAAGAATTTTAACGTACCTCTTTCAAATTTCACACATCAACTCTAGAGTTGATCATTCATTTTCCCTATTTCTATCCTTTATCATGATCTTAGAATATTACAATACATAATTCAAATGCATCTAAGCCTAAGATTTATTCAGTGGGAAAATTTCAAGAATAAGCACACTTTCAGCATGATACATAAGCTGCAAATTACAATTCAGAAGTATGCAAACTAAATATTATTGTCCTTTCCCTTTCTTAGTGCTAATCACTCAATAGAGAACCAATTTTTTTTCCTAAGATGTTCAAATGTATGAAGAATACCTAGAAACATTGTAGCTGCTACAAAATTTCTAGAAATAGTGTAGATCTAGAACTTCAAATATTCAATAGGTTTTTCTGATAGAGTCGCCACCACTCTTTGTAGAGGACTAAAATTCAAGCATTATGAACTTCTTTCACATGAAAAATTATTTATGAGTTCCTTTCACCAGCAGAGCACCATAGATCATGAAACAATCAGGTTCACTACAATAATTATTTCTACAGGCTTGAAATCCTTCTATGTTTGAACTCAATTTCTGAATGGAAAATAACTGACTCTATGCAAATGATATGACTCTAAATCTAAAAACTCTACAAATGGAGATTCAAAATTTTCTCCCTAGCAGAGTCACCATTCTATTGGTGCTCCAAATATCAATAGAACAATTGAATCCTAAAGACTAGCCACTTTCTTCTATTTAGATTCAAAGGTTGATTTGGCCAACTAACATGAAATGGGATTAACACACATTTCCCCTACACTTCAGGCTCTATAAAACCTAGGGGGGTGACCCTTAAGCAACATCTAGAGATTTGGACACATAATTAACATGATATTGCTTAACATATAATGTTCTCACAGAATTATGCTGATAAAAACAAAATATCACTCAAGATTGGCTAAAACATTAAGTGAATTTCACTAACCAGCATGGAGAACATGGAAAACACAAAAATCAACATACAAAATTGAAATGGTTTATGATTTAAAGAATTGGGACTAGGCTGAAAACAATAGAAGCATAATAATTGACCAGTGCCAAGAAATGGGCTATGGAGTCACATAATTAGCATTTAATCCTACAATGTTGAACATGTTTTGAAGATAATTGAAATTTTTATCAAATTTTGATAACAACACTACTGAAGTTTCATCTGATAATCATTCTTTACCAATCCACCTAAAACATAACACTCGTGTCACATTTGCTGAAGTAATTACACTACTCCCTAAATAATATGCAATAATAAGTTCAACTTGTGATTTATTAAAGCAATTACATTATTCAATGAGTAGAAGGAAACAACAAATGCAACCATTATACATGAAAAGACTCAGATAACTTTATTATTGATCCCAAAAGAGCACTACATTTCAAAAATGGAGACAATTATTTGCTAAAATATACATGAAAGCACAATTCATAACACTCCTCAGATTTAATGACACAATTACAATCCCCCTAGCTTTACAGTCTACCCAGAGATTCTACGTGACTTGGAGAGCTTTCAGAAATTGGAACTCCCAGTCTCAGAATAATGAGAGAAGAGAAGAAGATACAGAAGAATAAAGAATTCTAGAAGAATGATCTGAAATTTCCATCTAGAAACTCTATTCCCGTTGATTAGCAACAAACTCAAAGAATCTCTCCTCTCTCATTCCCTTTACAATTTTTGCCACCAAAACTACATTTGCTCAAGTTGTTGAGCAACAAAAAATTATGCCATGTGATGAATTTCCATTTACCAGCAACAGCCGAAAGAAAAAAACTTGTCCCCATGAAATGCACCTTACCTTCAGCAAAATAATATATTCCACTTAGTGAATATTTTTACTCACTGCATAGAATTATCCTGTGCATTTTAATATTTTTCCTTCACATTTTATTCTCCATCAAAGAGAATATTTTACCCATAATTCCTGTGCACTTTTGACTTTACCATTTAAAATGGTACATGCTCCCTTTTAAAGAAAAAACATTACATGAGGCAAAAATTTATTTTACCCGTATATCATATTTACCTCACATTTTATTTAAAGTGAAAACACTTTAAATATAATATCCCTGGGCCATTTATCCGTGTCACTTACATATTTCAATGCACATTTGATTTATCACAGAGCACTTTATTTTATCACGAGCTCATTAAACCTTCACAAGAGCAAATAATTTTACTATTTTAAATGATTTTCTTTGGAAAATGAATGGAGAATTTGTAATAAATCAAACCATCGAGCACTTGGAAAAAACCCATGGCCCCATAATCTCCACATGTCCTGATTTTAGTCATCTCGAAAGAATTGAATGAGCCTCCACTTTGAGCCTGCGAGCCAACGGGGTTAAGGTTTTAATATTTTTATCAGGCTACTTAAACTATATTTTGTGCATTAAATTTTATGCACGGGACCCACCCACATGGTTTTTCTTGCACAAACATTTAATTAAATGTTTTACACTCCTTTAAAAATAGATGGAATATTTCTTAAAAAATAAAACTATCGGCCCTTTTAGAAATCTCGTACACGAAGAAATTACTTGGGCCCACCTGAGCCACACGTCACCCTCTTGCTAGTCTCAAGGAAATTAACCATAAGACTCTTTTACCTAGTTAACTGGTGGGAAATGGCCATGATCTGGCTGCTTTGATTTCTCTTTTTTGAGTCATTGATCTTATTCTCCACTATTTTGTGTTGCCCTAATCTCCTTTATCTTTCTCTATTTAATGTTGAGCATTGCTCCTCTGCAACTCGTGTTTCCATGGCAACAACATCCTTCTTGTTAAAAAACCATTTATATTAGTATTTACTATGGCACCCTTGCTATCAACATTTTCAACAAATCCATTTTGAACATATGGTTGTAAGTAGGCATTCCATTTGACCACATTATTTGGGGTTTCTTACCAGCAAGATGTGTGCCCCTTTCACTTCAATGCATGTCCTTTTGAATATTTCCTTTGTGCTTTGATGAAATTTATTAGAGCCTATTTCAACAAATCCATATTGTTTTGCAGACTTTCCTATCTGCTGGCCATGTCCCTCTAACTATCTTTGCCATGGTTCAATCCTTCCTCATCATTGGAAGCCTTTTCATTGGTGTGTGGGCTCCTCCCTTAGCTCATGGTGTTCCATTTTAGTGTGGACACCACCATTTTCATTTGCTTTATAATTTATAAAGAATTTTCAATAGATATTATGCATGCTAAGCCAAGCACGTGCCTCCTCATATTCCTTCTTTTGATGTGAAGATAATCTGCAAATGGTACTTGATTTTAAGTTTTAGAGACTCACTTGGCAGTCCATTTTGCATTGCTTCCCTTTGGCACTACATAAATTACCTTGGAGAAATCATCAATGCTTTGGTGGATATCTATACCTTTCCAAGCCACACACAATTAATGATAGAAAACTTTAAGTCAAATGAATTTACTTGAAAGTTTATATAGTCTTTGCAATAAAAATCTTGCTCCTGGACCACCAATATGGTGTTCCATGGAATGAAATACCCTCGTTCGTTTACAACACAAAAAGCTTCAATGGTAATCCCTCCACTACACTTGCTTAGAGATTTCTTGAGAATTTTTTACCTAATTCACATTTTTATTGCTGCTATATCTATGGCTCCTCCTTGTCATTTGATGGAAGGTTAATAAAGCCCTTTCAACAAAACCAATTTATGTGTTTGCAACATAATTTTATCTACATCTTCCTCTTTAAAACAACCTGAACTATTTCATTTGATGGCGCATCTTGTCTATGCTTCACATTTTATTAAAGGTTTATGTGGAATTTTCAACAGCCCGTCATATAGAATGCATGCCCTCCACGTTGCATTTGCTTGAAATTTTCTAAAGGAATTTTCAAAACAAATCCTTTTTGTGCACATGTTTCCCTGGATGCAACAACACTCATATGAGATTTTTTAGTTCATATACTTTGATGTGTGTGCATACCTTATCAAGATTGTTGCATCTTTGAAATTCCTCTTCCTACTGAGTAGAGTCATTTCTGGGAACTTTTCACTAGGCCCAAGCATGTAGAAATTACTTTTGTGAAATCTAGATTGTCTAAGTCAAGAGAGAAGCCATAAAGACCACCTATCTCCATGACTTCTATTGATTTAGAGTACTTAGATCAGCACTACACTATGGACTTGTAGAAATGTCTTCTATGTCCACAGTTAAATTTGTATTATATGGAGCATTTCCTTGGACTTTTGATTTATTATTCTTTTTAGGAGAGTTCCCACATCCATTTCATCCTCAATACTCTACACCTATTTTACCAGTAGAAACTTCTACATTTTCCTATATTTGTCAATGATTCCACATTTGCATGCATATCCCACAGAGCACTTGACAATCATAACATCAACACACCCATCCTTCATGTTTTGATGGATGTTCCACAATTTGATTCATCTTGCTACTTGATGTAAGCATATGATTTTTTGTATTATTACAAATTAATTGTTGTTCTCATTTGTAACAATGTAACATCACAATTTCAAAACAGTTCAAGGCACATTAGGTCCCCATGTGGTCCTGACTAAAAAATAAATCATTTCCAAACAATTTTTTGTGCTCAATTGACTTGACATAGCTCCTGAGTGCATTAGAAATTGAAAACATAAACTAGGTTTTCATTAAAACTGCTTTCTGACACATTTGGAAAATGAGCGAAATTGGCGAAGTGGGCTTCAGAATCAGCCTAGAAAACTAGGCAAATGACCTCCTGGGGCAATAACAATTTGCAGGCATGTAAACATCTGACCTGAGAAATGAATGCAATAGACAGATTAGAAAAAGGAGTCACGAGGTGAAATATATTCATTGTCAAAGTTGCTCACTTGAACTTTCTGTAACAAATAGTTGTTCTGATCCAATTAAATATCATCAAATCACCTCATTGGAAACATATAAAATCAACTCCTGGCAAGATTCCACCAGACACACTAACTTATTTTGGTGCATTGAACACATGTGCAAGAGGAATTTTCTTGAATCATTAGTCATCAAAAGTTATTGACGCTCAAAGTTGACCTCTCAAAGGGGCTTCTAGAAATGGAGATGCAAAATAGGAGAAATTACATTTGGTTTTGATCTACTAAAAATAGAAAATCATCTCATAAAGATCTGAAAACTAACATGTGAGCTCATCTTGGTATGGATAATGCAGAACAACATTCATTTTGGCATGGAGATGAACCAGTTGCAAAATGCAAGCTCAAACGAGAGGCTACTTTGCAAAACTGAAAGTTTACAAGCTAAGAAAAGTGACAAAACCCTCCAACTTCACTTTTTGAAACCCCAACAAAACTCATCATGGGAAGCTTAAAATTGACACGTACACTCACATAGGACACACGAGTGAGTCTGCAAACGGGCTTTCCTTGAACATCATCTGGCTTGAAGTTATGACCCTCCAAAGTGAGTCACTCACGAAGATTTCTCAGGTGCACTTCTGAAAGTGCAAAGGCAAATTTTTGAAATGGGCACTTCAAATTTGGGAAATTTGAGAGTGCCAATATTGTGTTCTATAGCAATATGTCTAGTTGCATAGAATCATGGTGTTTTCAACTTTAGGTTGTTGTGGCAGAGTTGTGGAATATTTTGATGATGGTGGAGGGTAAAATTACAAAGCTATATCACAGTTTTTAAAGGAAATGACCAAGAATGATCCAAGTTTTAAAATTGAATCACTAAAAAGTGACATATATGTTTTGAATTTTGAAATGATGAAACTAATAAAATATTTATTTTTTAGTATATTTTATGCTTGTAAAAAATAAAAAATTATTTGAATATAATTTTTTATAAATTGACATTATAATTTAGTTGCATAAAAATGCTAAAAATTTAAGTTACATGAGTTGTCAATATTTATATATTAATTTTTTATTTTTTTCCTTCAATTTTTTTTTGTCTTTATAACTTGCAACATTAGTGCATGGATGTTATTTTTCCCAATTTTGATAAACATTGTAGACATCCAAATTTGACCACTTCCACATGGTCAAAATCATCTACTCTATTCATCTATTTCATTAATATTAATTAAATGATTTATTTAATCAATATTTCATCTTTTGCCTAAGGTTCCTAAAGTATTTAATTGAATAATTAAATACATTACCTTACCCCCTTTTCCTCTCTAAATTAAATAAGCATGTCAATTTATTTAATTTAGTCATTTGATCTTTTTTAAATTCTTCCTTCTTCTCTCTCCTTGTCACATCCTCCATAATCCTCTTCTAATTTGGATTAATTTAATTAATTCATGATTAAGATGTGCACACCCCTAATTAGGATTAATGTCACATCCTCCAACTTTTTCCACTTGCTTCTAATCCCCTGTTAATTTTATTAATCTCGTATTTGCACAACCATAATCTAATCATCCTGCCACATTTAGCATACCCTTTTGGTCAACCTCTTACATATCCCATATTTGGCATTGACCCTCTTTCCCATGTGAATTTTCAATTCACATTTATTCACCCAAGATTCCTTTATTTCCCATGTGAATTTTTAATTCACATTTATCCTTCCAAGGTCTTCTAGAACCTTTTGACCTCTCACATCACACACATGTGTCAAAATCCTACCTTTTTGGAAACCTCCTCTTAACCACTATATTCTTCCAGTCATGTGAATTTTTAATTCACATTTATTTTCCCAACTACTTTCCTCTTCCCCATGGAGATTTTTGAGGAATTCTAAAATTCCTCAAATGTCATTTTCATCCTCACTTAGGAACAAGAAGTTCTTTTTTGAGGAAATCTTCTCATCTCCCAATGTACTTCCAAGGTACATGTCCTTCCACATCACATGTCCTTCTTCCACCTCACCTACACCTCATCACATCCTTGGCCACTTCATAGTCCACATGTCAAGATGTGAGGGATTTTAAGTCCTCAACTCAACATAGCCCTTCATCTTGGCCATGGTGGCTCAATCTTGACCATTGAATTCCCTAGAGAATTCAATTTCTTCTATAAATACCCGCTCTTCTAATGCATTTGGAACACTTAGTCATTTTTTAGCAAACTTATGATCTTAAGCCATTTGAGCACTTTTACTTGCATCCTCTAGCATATTTAGTTCATAGCATATTTATATTTTATCAATTTCTCTTGCATTGATCCCACATCCACTATAATCACTTGCATCCCCACTTGCATTTTTATCACTTTGCATCATTTTACATCCAAGGAGCATACATATCAAGTTGCATCAAGGGCCAACCAAACTCATCAATTGAAGTAAGGTAAAAGGTAAAAGGTTTCATTATCATAGGCCTATCTTGAGTGTGGTGTTTTCCCTTCTTGCATTTTAGTTATTTTGCATATTTAGAGTAGGAAAAAAACTCCATCACATTTCTAGCACACCCGATGGGACCCACAAATGGGTTCCATCTTTTCACGTTTTTTGTTGTTTAGGTCCTGTGTAGGTTCAGGTCACAGAGGGGTGAACTTTCCCAAAGAACTGTCATAGATGGGTGAAATTTCCCAAAGAACTATCACAGAGGGGCGAACTTTCCCAAAGAACTATTGCAAAAGGGTGACCATGCCCAAGGGACTGGTTTTCTGAATTTTTTTTTACTAACTGTGTGCTACAGAAGGGCGACCTTGCCCAAGGGACTAGTTTTTCTGAACATTGTTTACTAATTGTGTGTTGCAGAAGGGCGACCTTGCCCAAGGGACTAGTTTTCTAAACTTTGTTTACAAACTATGTGTTGTAGAAGGGCGACCTTGCTCAAGGGACTGGTATTTCTGAACATTATTTGCTAATTTTTTGCTATAGAAGGGCAACCTTGTGCAAGGGACTATTTTTCTGAACTTTGTTTACTAACTGTGTGTTGTAGAAAGGTGACCTTGCCTAAGGGACTCATTTTTTTGAACATTATTTGCTAACTATGTGCTACAGAAGGGTGAACTTTCCCACCTTGAACTGTGTTGTTTCACTTTGTTTGCTCACTGTTTGTTGCAGAAGGGCAACCTTGCCCAAGGAACTAGTTTTCTGAACACTGTTTACTAATTTTTTTCTACCGAGGGGCGACCTTGCCCAAAGAACTGTTGCAGAAGGGTGAACCTGCCCAAAGAACTGTTGCAAAGGGGTGAACTTTCCCAAAGAAGAACATTTTGGGGAGGTAAAATGACTATTTTAGTGTGATGAGCTCTGCTGGCTCCCAACTCAAACCTTGTAGTTTTTCTTATCTTTTTGTGTTTTTTTTAGGTTTTTAGAGAAAGTTTCTAGACAAAAGTACAAGGGCCGATTTCATATAATTGCTCATAAAACTCAGATTTGAGCTAAAATTGACAAAATGAAAGTGCAAAAGGTATTAAATAACCATAACAAAGAGATTACATATGATAGACATACCCGAAATGCTCCAGATTATTTTATTAAGAAAATATTCTAGTTTGCCAACCAAGAACGATGAAAACTAATAAATTCCAATGTAGAAGGCTACAAAATGAAAAATCCAACCTGAAAACTATGGAAAATGGACTATAGTAGGTAGACGCCAAAGGGGAAGATGAAAAACCATCAAGAAAGAAGACATTTCTCCTCAAAACTTTAAACGCCCTTGATAGAAGAGCCACACACTTCATGAAGAAATCATGTCCTCAACAAGGAAGGTATGGCAATGAAGTTGGAGTGTCCACCAGATGAAGAATGATGCCAATCTCTCAAACCCTCCTATATTTTATTGGAAACTACTAATTACTATACATAAAATACTGATTAACCACTGTAGAAACTCGTGAAATGAAGCTCTCATTGTTGCAATCTTTCATAGTCTCACAATCACAGATCTGTGAAGAATTTCCGCTCTCCAAAGATAAATCTCCTGAAGCCCTTGTCTCCGAGAAAGCAAGCTCAGCCAAAGCTAAAAAGAAAATATCAAATAGTCAAAAGATGAGTTTTATTTTTCCTTTGGTTGCTTATAAGACCCCAAAATGGCATGCATCCCTAAAAGTGACACCACTTTTCATTTTAAAATACATTTAAATGTATTTTACATTTTTCAATAGCCAATAATTAAATAAGTGGGTGCCCCTTTCGATAAAGTGTTTTAAATTTCACTTAAATAAATTTAAGCGAGTACTTTATTATAAAGTCAAGTCAACTTTATAATATTCCATCAAATAAAGTTAAAACACTTTAATTTCACTAAAATATTAATATATTGCTCATAACATATCGTATTGGCATGCCATCAGAAACTGTCAATCACTGAACTACTAGGCCCTGTTGTCAGCCAATCATTGAACTCAAAGGACAAAATGACAAAACCCACCAAATAAGGCCACTAACCCTCTAACCAAATCTCCTCAGCCTACGAGAGTTTGAGTAATAGGATAACCATCATCAAACAAGATCACGCTGAAAAAGGGGACATTACAGTTTGCCCTCCCTGAAATTGCTTGTCCTCAAGCAATCTCAACAACAATGAATACACCACTCCACCAGGATCCCAAGGATAGTTTCATGTAATGTCCTTGTTATCACCAACTATCTCCTGTAACACCCATATCTGACTAGCTGGATCATCATGATATACCCTATCAACCTCAACACCAACTGTCACAGGAGAGAGAAACTCATACAGAAGCAATTCAAACCACTAAAAACACTTGTGCCCTATAACTACATGAGATATGTTGTCATCCAACATGTCTAGAAAATGCATACAAAAACTATGCATTTGAATAAGATCACATACATGAAGATCGAAAGTGAAACTATGAACACTCCTTACCATGTACACACTATGAAACTCCTCAACGAGCCATGTCTGAAATTATGATGCACTAATGGAATCCCTGATACTACAATCAAATCTCACCCCTAAATTAGGGTCAAGAGTAGAATCAACATCTACCTCGAGAAGCGGATTATCACAAGACACTGTAGCATCCACCACAAAAAGAGGATTGTTCACAAACTGAACCTTATATCTATGTTGATCCCAATCAAACACCTCTGAGCCCCTGTAGTAAGAAGCAGAATCATACTCCTCCTGAAACATCTCATGCTCCTCCTCCTCTAAAATCTCCTGCTCTATCTTCCTACTTTCCACACTAACGAGAGTGATAGAATGGAAGCTCCTAGCTGCAATATCAGTTTGTTGGTTTGGTAAATTATCCATGTCATCACCCTCATAAAACCACTCCATTTGTCTATTTTGACCTTTAGGCTTGAGGGGACAGTCATGGTTAAGATCATATAGGCCTTTGCAATAAAAGCAAAGCTTCTTCCTATGCAAATCATTGATCATTTCTCGATCCAAAGGAGCTATAAACTTTTTCTTTTGGTCTGAGTTTTCTATTTTCTTTGGATCAGATATGTTATCATTGTAGGATGAGGATGGTTTTGATTCAGACTTACTATGTGAAGTTGTAAGTTCCATGCTACAAGATTTTCTCATAGCCTCTTGCAAGGTGGGTGGATCGAAAGCTTTGATCCAACCTTTCATAGGCTCAAATAGACCCTCCATGAATAGCATGATCAACCTTCTCTCTGATATGCCTATCACCATAATTGAAAGTCTCTGAAACTCTCCAATGTATGACTCCAAAATACCCAACTGTCTCAACTATGCAAGTTCTCTGAAGTATAGTTCAGGATCACGTTTGTCAAACCTCTCTACCAATCTATCTATAAACTCCTGGTAAGAAGTAATCCTGTCATGGTGAAGTGTTGCCATGCCATGGTGCCACTAATCATGGGCTACACCATCCAGGTGGAGAGCTCCAAATCTAATATCATCCTCCTCTGTCATAGGACACAATGTAAGGAAGGTTTCCAATTTACTCACCCAGGCACGTGCGCTGACTCTGCCACTACCATTGAAATTAGTTAAGGTAAGTTCGTTGGTAGCTTTCCTTAAATCATTATTCCTATGTTGAGGCCTCCTACCAGTCATGTTTCTGGTATGTTATCTCTTCTGGATCATGAATTGATCAAAGATAAGGTGATCCTTAACTCTCAGAGGCAATGCATCCCATTCATCATACAAAGTCATGATGTTATCTGCAAATTTCATGTCACCACCCTCTTCAGCATCTTCCTCCTCATTGGTATCATTCCTAGTGAGTGTAGGGCATGTGGGTCTTTCATAGGTGCATGCTGGAGCAATATTTCTTTGAGGTTCTCCATGAATACTTCCCTCTTGATCTTGATCCCGATTCTGCCTTCTCTGCAATGTCAAGTTCTGAACATTGGTACTAAGTTGCTGGAGGATGTTCACCACCTATTCTTGGCCTACCACCATCCCTCTCAGTACATCTCTAGCCTCTCTTTCTTTGTCATCAAGATGATTCCTAGAAGGACCTTCCTCCTCCCTATCATCTGTATTATCAAAGCCTAAATCTACCTCATGTTCGTCAAACAGAAACATTGGAAATGGTTCAAAAGTACTTCTCTGATATCCAGGACCCCTACATGAGTAGTACCTATCAAACCTATTCTGATGTGACCACATAGAAACTGCTAACCCTCCAAGATGGCAGGATTAAATCTTTGATACCACTATCATGAGCCCTACTGGCTCCCAACTCAAACCCTATAGTTTTACTTATCTTTTTTAGTTTTCTTAGTTTTTTAGAGAAAGTTTCTAGACAAAAGTAGAAGGGCCAATTTCATATAATTGCTCATAAAACTCAGATCTGAGCTAAAATTGATAAAATGAAAGTGAAAAAGGTATTAAATAACTGTAACAAAGAGATTACATATGATAGACATACCCGAAATGTTCTAGATTATTTTATTAAGAAAATATTCCAGTTTGCCAGCCAAGAATGATGAAAACTGATAAATTCCAATGTAGAAGGCTACATAATTAAATCTCTAGCCTAAAAACTTGGGAAAATGGACTATAGTAGGTATACGCCAAAGGAGAAGATGAAAAACTCTCAAGAAAGAAGGTGTTTCTCCTCAAAACTTCAAATGCCCTTGATAGAAGTGCCACACACTTCATGAAGAAATCATGTCCTTAGTAAGGAAGGTACGACCATGAAGTTGGAATGTCCACCAGATGAAGAATGACGCCAATCTCTCAAACCCTCCTCTATTTTATTAGAAACTACTAATTACTACACATAGAATCTTGATTAAGCACTGTAGAAACTCCTGAAATGAAGCTCTCATTGTTGCAATCATTCAAATAATCTTTCACAGTCTCACAATCATAGATCTATGAAGAATTTCCGCTCTCCAAAGATAAATCTCCTAAAACCCTTGTCTTAGAGAAAGAAAGCTTAGCCAAAGCCAAAGAGATAATATCAAATAGTCAAAAAATGAGTTTTATTTTTCCTTTGGTTGCTTATAAGACCCCAAAATGGTAGGCACACCTAAAAGTGATGCCACTTTTCATTTTAAAATACATTTAAATGTATTTTACACTTTTCAATAGTCAAAAATTAAATAAGTGGGTGCCCCTTTCCATAAAGTGTTTTAAATTTCACTTAAATAAATTTAAGTGAATACTTTATTATAAAGTCAAGTCAAATTTATAATATTTCATCAAATAAAGTTAAAACACTTTAATTTCAATAAAATATTAATATCTTGCTCATAACATATCGTATTGACGTGCTGTCAGAAACTGTCAATCACTCGACTACTAAGGCCTACTGTGATCCAATCACTGAACTCAAAGGAAAGAAATGAAAAAACCCACCAAATAAGGCCACTAACCCTCTAACCAAATCTCCTCAGCCTACGAGAGTCTGAGTAATAGGCTAACCATCATCAAACAAGATCACGCTGAAAAAAGGGACATTACATTTAGCTTCATTTTTGCTTCAGTTTTTTGTGGTTTTCAGATTCTAACCCCCTAACATTATCTATTGCAAGGGTTTTTTTTTTTTTTTCTAACTTTTATGCAACTTATTTCATGATTGATGAAGAATTGATGATAAAACAACTAACATTTGCTTGTAGGACAATCCATTTGCTTAATTGTTTAAAGCTTTCCTCGTTGTTTTCGTTAATCTAGAAACATAGTTTAACTAGGGGGAAGTAAAATTAGTTGTTTGTTGTGCCTATAAATCTGTTTTTTGTGTTACCCAAGGAGAAATTAGTTGTTCATGCTTTCCTGTTGCACTTTGTGTGAGCCTAGGGAGTAGCTAAAAATTATTAGTGCCTTCCTTTTAGTGGGACCTGCTTGGGGATTTCATCACCCCAAGGGGCAATCCCAACCATGCATACTGGTGGGGTATAAAAAGGGGGGAGAGCCAAAGTTGTACCCCAATCCAGTCATGTTGTGTCTAGTGAAGTGTTGAAGCTAGGGTGATACCTAGCTAGATGTGAAGAGTTGGTCTGAGCCTTTCAGTATCTTGCTAGGGTTCCCAACTCACACTTGTGATGAGCTGGTGTTCACCATTGTGCCTGGAAGCCTCATGCATCCTAGATTAAGAACTTTGTTCGCCATACCCTTAACACTAATCATAGGATTGTGCTTTTTGGAAGTTTCTTCTTGTGGGAAACTAGTAATTTTTTTGAAAAGTCAGCCTTTTTGCTTGTTGTTTGTTATATCTAAAGTCCTTGCCATAGTTGTTTCCATCCAAGTCAAGTCCCTATTTGCTATAGAAGGGTGACCTTACCTACAGAATTATCATAGAAGGGAAAAGTTTCCTAAAGAACTGTTGTAGAAGGGTGAACTTTCCCAAAGAACTATCACACAAGGGAAAAATTTCCCAAAGAACTGCTACAGAAGGGATACCTTGCTCACTAGAGGGGTGAACTTGCCCCAAAAACAATCAATTTCACATTTGTTCACCCTTTCCAATCCTCCTTTCATCTGTTCTAAGCATCCGTTCACCCTTTCCAAGCCTTTGTTCATCTATTTCGAGCATTTGTTGATCCTTTTCAAGCCTCCATTCATCCGTTTCGAACAACCGTTCACCCATTTATTCATTTCAAACATTCATTTCCCATTCTAATTGCATGTTTCACCATTTGGGGAACCCGTTTCATTGTCTAGGGATCTCATTTCAACGTTTGAAAAACTTATTTCACTTTCTAGTGAGCCCATTTTATCATTTTCTAGGTTTGCTTGCTTTATTTAAAACAAAAGATCAGTTGAGAACCTTAAACCTTGTTGTTTGATGTGATTTAAGCACTTTCATTCTCTTCCATTCGCTTGCAATTCACCCTTTATTCCATTCACGCTTTCCAAAATTCATCACCCACATCATATAGGCATCTTTAACATATCTCTAGGTTGCATTGTTCATCATCATCTCCCCTAAACCTTGTTTTAAAGGTTATTATCTAAATTGACCTAGATGTTTCAATCCGATCGTCATCCCACATAGCAATCATTTTCTTCAACCCAATCAATCTACTTCCACTTTGAGGTAGATTCGTTGTTGTAAGTCATCATCATCGGCCCAGTCAATCCATTTCCATCTTGAGGTGGATTTGGTGCCACAATACATCCTTTAATTCGATCATCCAATGCCCTAATTCACCTAGGGTGATTGCCTAATTGGGTTTAAAATCCTTTCCATCAACCAATCCTGGTTCATCATCCAATCCTGGTTCATCATCCAATCCAAATCAAACTTATCTAATTTATCCAATCAATCATATTCAATCTATCTAAGCAATCTTATCATCCAACCATCCAATCAATCCTACCCAATCATTCAATCTAAATACAATCATCCAATTTCAATCAATCCTATCCAATCCCATCATCCAATCAATTGATCTTTGTCCAATCCAAAGCAATCTTCCACCTAGGTCATCCTTGCATTAATCTAGTCTCATTATAATTTACCCATATTTTTTGCATGCTCATTCAAACTAGATCACAAACCAAGAAGCAAATGGCACAAGAACAAGATCAAAGTTCCCAATTGAACATTCCTCAAGACCATAATAATGGGGAAAACATCTCCCAAAATCCCACTAATGGTGTGAACACCTCTCAAGATCCTAACAATGGTGTGAACATCCCCCAAGACCCTCATAATGGTACTTCATCACAATCTGACAACAATGAACAAAATACTTCAATACCTACCAATGAAAACATGATTAATCAGCCTAAAGTGACTGTTGATGAATACCTAAGCAATCCCACTAACCTACAGATAACAGATCGCCTCCTTGACAAACACGGGGATAGATCCTCACTACTTTACTCATGAAAGGAGTGAAACTACCATTTGGCTTTGACATGTCACAGTATACCAACACTTAGCCTCCATCAGTACATCAAGATCCCTAAAATGTTCCTAGAAATTCCTATGTTCTTGAGGGTACACCCATAGATAACTGGTATCATCTTGAGTTTGGGAATGATGTGATACATCAAGTTGCCAACTACCCTCCCATTCCATCTATTACACCTATTGTACCATCTGATCCTTATGATCCCTATGCCTATGGCATGCCACAAAGCATCCCATCCACTCCACCATTCCCACCTCAATATCTAGGTCAACCATCTGTTAACATTGGGGGCAACCCCTTTCTCACATTAATGCCACCACCAGGACGTGTGCCCATAGGAAATCCCTTACCGACCCCTCAGGGTAATACTCCTAATCAATCCATTGCTTTGCAAGAACAACTACTGCATGTAGCCATCTCCTCAAAATTACTACCGCAACATACCACTACCATTTTAGTTCCCATACAACAACATCATCAACAACCCATACAACATAACATGCTACAACAAAATGTTCCAAATTTGTAGCAACACGTTCTCACCCATACACAACCTCCTCATCATACAACACAAATTACATCACACCCTCAACAACCACCCCATGGTGCTTCTACAACAATCCCATGACAACAACATATCCCATCTCGCCTGCCTCATCATCAATCACATACACACGTCCCCCCACAAACGTAGCATAATCCTCTCGTGCAGTATCTCTACCATCCATCTAGTACATATACTACTTATACTAATCCTAACATCCATGTGACTGCTCAGAATTCACCTTGGATGCAACCACCCCCTTATACAAATCCCCTACAATCACATGTCAACCTATACCAACAACAGTCTCATCCACAACTACCTCCACATGTCACACAACAACCCAATGTCACATATAATTACCAAGAAAATCCTTATTATGTGCAACAACAACTTGTACGTCAACAAGGTGTCTCATCCACATCCTACATGTAATAAATGCCACCTCATTAATAGGGTGCTCAGGCTACCTATTATTATCAACAACAACCACCTCACCAACAAGGGGCCTCTACATACTACCAAGCTCCATATAATGGTTCATCCACTTCATATTACTAGCAACAACCATCTCAACAACAAGTAGCTTCTGCCTCTTACCCATCATCGTCCCATCAACATTACATTAATCCCCAACCTCCTCACACTAATCAGTATCAACCTACATCCTTGTATAATCCATATAAATTGCATCAACAATATCCACTAAATCCATCCAATCCAACCCCACCTGTCAATAAAGACCTAGAGGAACTCAAAGCTGCATTGAAAGGTCTACAAGCAGGTACATCCAAGAAATCCTTCAAGTTTGAGGAAATTTTCCCATATCCATTTGATCCTTCAATTTCACTTGTTCCCTTTCCAAAGCATTTTGAGATACCTAAGTTTGACAAATATACAGGAACCAAAGATCCCAAGGCCCATCGGAAAGAGTTCTATGCACAATGTCAGGATGTTCAACATAATGACAATTATCTCTTGTGTATGTTCCCTAGAAGCTTAGGATGACTGGCCTTAGACTAGTTCATGGGTCTCAAGAAGGAGATAGTTTCTTCATTCACTGATCTTTCTAAACAATTTGTCAAACAATTCTCCTTTAATTCGGAAAAAGACATTAACACTCTAGACCTCTTGAAGGAGAAACAACGTGATGGAGAAACTTTCGCTAAATACCTGCAAAGGTGGCGAGCTGTTGCTAGCCGTATGAAGTCTCCTCTCAGTGAAAAAGAAATGGTCACTCTTTTTGTGGCTAATTCCCATCCTGAGCTAGCAAATGCTCTTAATCTTCATTATGTTACTACATTTGCATAGGTTATCAAAAAAGGCCCCATCATTGAAAGAGCGCTTGTTGAAAAAGGGAAAATTAAATTGTATAACTCAGATAAGGACAAGTCATCCTGTGACAAATCTCGTTATTGGAATAAAAACAAGAATGCAGTCAATGATGGCGTCACTGACACTAAACATGTTCAAGTGGCCAATACCTCCCAGAAGCAACAACCATCAATTCCCAATGCCATATCCGTACCACAAGGGGCACCTCAACCCCCTCAACAATCCAATCAAGGGAACAGTAAACACCAATACACTAATTGGGAGAACCCCTTAGTGTCGTATTCAACAAACTCCTGCAAGCCAATTATTCAATCACATATCCTATGACCAAGCCACCTAATGAATCTAAGCCAAAACCAACTTAGTTTAAAGAAAACAAATACTGTGAGTTTTACAAGATTAAAGGGAATACCCTAAATAAGTGTAAGAGTCTAAAAAATACATCCAAGATCTTATAGATCGAGGAGATATTCATGTGGATGCCAATCAGGCTTGATTGTTTGATGCTCAATTACAAATATATCAAAATTCTTTCCCTAAACATAACCAAGAGCCTAACACATCTAACACCAACCCAGGCTCTAACAATAACCATAATTAGAATAACAACACCAAAAACATTAGTTACAAAAATGTGCCACTTAATTATGAGGGCCTCGTCATGCACATCAAACAAATGGAACCACGTGTGTCTATGATACATGTCAAAGGAAAAGAGCCTCAATTTGCTATTTCCACTCGTTGTACTCACATTATTGTCCCTGGAGCCGCAACATTAGCCCCACCACCTCCTATAAGTTCTCACTATAACATCCTTGATCATCTAGGAAATACTACAACACAAATATCCATCTTAGATTTTCTAAAGTATTCTCCTATATATTATGAAATTTTAACAAAAGCTTTACAGGATGCCTGTGTTGCTAATAACATCGACCCCACACAATTCCTAGCCCTAGTTGGACATCTATCATCTACCTACCAACTAGGTTTTAGTAAAAATGACATTCCTACCATCAATTCCAATCATAATTGACCCCTTCATATAGAGGTTCTCATCGCCCAACATAAGGTAAAGAGGGTCTTGATAGATAATGGCTCTGCTCTCAATCTATGTACATTAAAATTCATAAAGCAAGTAGGATATACCCACACTGATTTAAGTAATCAGATTATCACCATCAAGGTTTATGATAATGTAGAAAGGGATTCTGAAGGGGTTATTGAGACTCCAATTCAAGTTGGTCCTATTATACAATACACCACCTGTCGTGTCCTTAATATGAAACTCCCCTACAATCTTCTCCTTGGATGACCATGGATCCATGCCATGCAAGCCATCCCATCCACCTATCACTAATGCTTGAAATTCCCTTTTAATGGAATGGAAGTTACAATACAAGCCGATCCTCAGCCTTTTGAATATTGTCCCTCACTTGAAGCCTCATTCCCCCATTCCCATTGCTGTCTAGGAGTTGAAATGGGATGACTGTAGACATCTTCACCCAATCTGTCATCTAATTCCTCACCCATCACCACATCTGACCCATCTACATTTGACTCCACTATCACCAAGGTCCAGATCATTGACAAGGGATGTGGTGAGTATGAAATGCATACCACTTTGAATGTGACAACCATGCCACCCTTTCCACACACATATGGTCAACCCTCTGTGTCTACACCAAAGAAGGAACAAAAAGTAGTCACCTTGAGCTCTAAGAATGTGGGTACTAGCACTTATGTATCTTCCAAATTACTGGAGTACATGTGAGAAGATGATATAAGCCAATGGATATATCGAGAAGAACCTCAACCTACTCCTCCTTTAAAGGAACATTTTCAAGAGATGTACCCTTGGCCCTCTAAGTACACTAAAAATCACAATTATCAGGGGGGAGGTCTTGGTCCAAAAGAGCTAGGAAGAAAGCAGCCAATTGACACTTCTATATGTCCAAAAAATTCAAGCTTAGGCTATGACAAAAAGAAAAAGGGTTAAGCAACATCAACTAGTACCTCTAACAATTTTTGTGCAAGAAAAGGTATTTTGGAGGCTATACCAGAAGAAGAATGCATCATACATGCGTATGATGATGTAGACCATGTAGAACTTTCTTCCATGTTTGAATGCTTACCCATTTGCATCATTAGCCTTTCCCTTTGCCATCCCGAACTCATTGATTGGGACCAACACAACAACACACCTACCAACTCACTTACCTCAATGGATACCTATGTACACCTCATGGGATTGGGGGAAGATGAATGCCCTAGTCAAAAAAATAAGAAAAAGAAAAATCCAAAAGGGTCACCTAGTGAAAGCCTCCTTGAGGCACTTCTTGATCCGAAAAAAGTTAAAAAAAGGATGTATCTAACGGTGAAAACCTTAGTGAGGCATCAGAAGATGGGGATGTTCACATTCATCTTCCCCTTGTAGGAACACAATGGTCTGAATGATCATCCATCTTGATAGAAGAAGCACAAGAAATTAATTTGGGAACTGAAGAAGATCCCAAAATCACTTATGTAGCCAAAGCATTATCAGAAGAAGAATATTCCACCATCTCCACAATCCTCAAGGAAAGCAAGATCAATTTCCTATGGGAATATTCAGACATGCCTAGATTAGACCCTACCTTAGTTTTACACCATCTAGATGTGCATCCTGATGCAAAACTAGTTAAGTAGAAGCTCCGCAAAATGCACCCGCAAGTTGCCCTATTGGTCAAGAAAGAATTGGAGAAATTGTTGGAAGCCAAATTTATAAAACCCATTCACTACTTTGAATGGATCTCCAACATTGTACCAGTATCCAAACCTAATGGGGATGTCAGAATATGTACAAACTTCTGAGATCTCAACAAGGCATGTCCTAAAGATGACTTTCTTTTGTTGAACATAGACATGCTGGTTGATTTAACTATAGGACACGAGATGATGTCCCTCATGGATGGCTTTTATGGATATAATCAAATTAGAATTGCACCTGAAGATCAACACCAGATGGCCTTCACCACATCCTAAGGTACATTTTGCTATAATGTTATGCCCTTTGCACTTAAGAATGCAGGGGAAACTTATCAGCATGCAATGACTATCATCTTTCATGATCTTATCCACATTATCATGGAAGACTATGTTGATGATCTCTTAGGAAAATAAAAAACTAGAGTAGAACACCCTGCAGTCCTAAGAAATATCTTTGAATGATTAGAGCACTACAAGTTGCATCTAAATCCAAAGAAATGTGTGTTTTTGGTTACGTCAGGGAATTTTTTTGGTTTCATTGTCTCTCGTAGGGGCATCAAAGTCGATCTAGAAAAGGTTAAAGAAATCATGGATATGAATCCACCACATAACCTAAAATAGTTGAGAAGCCTTTAGGGTAAGCTTCAATCCATCTAGTGATTCATTGCTCAGTTAGCCAATAAGTTTCAATCATTCACTCACCTCTTGAAGAAAGATAATGCTTTTAAGTGGACTCAACAATGTCAACTTGGCTTTGATAAGATCAAAGGATATTTGGCTCATCCACCAATTCTTATGCCACCAATCCCTGGTAAACCACTCATGTTGTACATTTTTGCTACTTTAGTGGCACTGGGGGCATTGCTAGCCCAACATGATGAGTCAGCAAAAGAATGAGCCATCTATTACATTAGTCAAACCTTGGTTCATTATGAACTAAACTATTATCCAATAGAAAAATCCTACCTTGTCATGGTATTCACCTCACAAAAACTCTGACATTACATGGTTAACCATCCAATAAAACTCATCTCCAAGGTTGATCCACTAAAATACCTATTATCCAAAACAATTTTAACTGGTCGCATGTCTAAGTGGGTCATGCTTCTAAGTGAATTTGATATTGAATATGTGGATTAGAAAGCCATTAAAGGACAAGTGATAGTAGATCAGTTAGTCGATGCTCCCTTGCTTGATGCACATCCTTTGGTGATGGAATTTCCTGATGAAGAAGTTTTTACAGTAGCAGAGGCTACCATGTGGACACTATATATTTTGATGGGTCATATACACATAATAGATCGAGGGTAGGTATCTTGTTTGTCACTCCCCAAGGTGATTATATTCCAAAGTCATTTAGACTTTCCTTTTCGTGCACCAACAATATAGCAGAGTATGAAGCTCTTCTCACTGGCCTTAGAATCACAATCAAATGGAATATCACTTCCTTAAGAGTCTTTGACGATTCATTTTTAGTCATAAAACAAGTCAATGATGAATTCTTAAAAAAGGATGAGAAGTTACTACCTTATAAGTGCATGGTTGATGACTTTAAGAAATATTTCACCACCATTCAGTTTGACCAAATCCCCAAAATATAGAACAAAGCTATTGATGCAATGGCTACAATTGGTTCCTTAATGGATATACCTAAAGATAAGATAAAATGTGACTTCCTGATTGAACAACTCTTAATCCCTGCATACGATATCCGTGAGAGTGAGATGGTGTGTGAAATCGTAGGTTCTACATCCCCATGGTATCATAAAATCTATGCTTATCTCCATGAAAATATCCTACCCGCTGACCTTACCTACAATCAACGCAAATTGTTCATCCAACATACATCTCATTACAGCATCATAGGTGATACTCTTTATAGTCGCAGATATGATGGAACTCTTCTTCCATGTCTAAACGAGGCTATAGCTCATACTACGTTAATAGAGGTACATAGTGGTGTTTGTGGAGCCCATTTAAACGGCATGGCCTTAGCAAAGAATATTCTAAGGGCCGGTTATTATTGGCCTACGTTGGAGCATGACTCTTGTGACTTTGTGAAGAAATGTTTACCTTTCCAACAACATGCAGACCTAATACATGATCCCACTCAAGATCTGCAACCTATTGTAGCACCATGACCCTTTTCTTAGTGGGTTTTTTATTTAGTCGACAAAATATATCCTCCATCTTCTAATGGCCACACCTTCATATTCACTGCCACTGAGTACTTCACTAAGTGGGTGGAAGCCATACCACTCTCCTAGATAATGGGTACTCAGATCTCCAAGTTCATCCTCTACCATATCATCTACAGATATGACATCCCCTCCACCATCATCTCTGACAACGGTAAAACATTCAAAAACTAGGCTATAAAAGAGCTTTGTAACACCTTTCATATCCAACACCGGTGGTCCACGCCCTACTACCCTCAAGGTAATGGACAGGTAGAAGCCACTAACAAGACTTTGATCAAAATCTTGAAAAAGGTTGTTAATAGTTTTGGATGAGATTGGCACCTCCACATCCACCTCACCCTTTGGGCTTACCGCACATCCATTCAAACTCTACTAGCACCACTCCATTTTCCCTAGTCTATGGTGCTAAAGCAATCTTGCCGATTGAAGTTGAAATCGGATCTTTGATAATATCTTTAAAGAATCTCATCACCGAAGAAGAATCACGGGTTGCTCACCTTGCCCAATTGGAACTCCTAGAAGAAAAGAGGACCAAAGCATAGAATCACCTTCAAGCATATTAGAATCATCTCAAGAGGAGTTATAACAAGAAAGTTTTTCCCTGTCAATTTAACATTGGGGACCTAGTGCTTAATTAAAATCAACATACACAACAAGACTAAGACAAGAAGGGGAAGTTTGAACCTAATTGGTTAGGTCCTTATGTTATCACAACAAAATATGGATTAGGGGCTTACCACCTTGCCACACCTGAAGGGGAACCCCTTGAAGAGGTTTTACACTTAAATTAGCCGTGTCATCTTATCTTGAAAAATACAAAAAAATTAAAAAATAAAAATAAAATCCAAAAATAGTAAAGAGAAATAAATTTTTCCTATGGTGAAAACCACTCTTGGTGGCACTTAGGATAAGTATGGTTGGTGAAAACCTAGTAACAAGCATCATTCGTAGAGAGCTTAGTCATTATCTAACTTGTACCTATCTTTGCATCCTATCTTATCCTATCACTTCATCTGCATCCCAACCTTGGCCACTTGGTATCTTTTGATTGAGCATTGGATGATTATCCGCTATTGGTCATCCAAAGCTTTTATCCTCATTTGAGCTTGTGTTATTCATCTAGTTATCTTTCCGGTCTATCATCATCTAGAGTTCTTCATCGTGTTGGTCTCCACTTGGATCTCCACCCGGTCATGTCGGTGTTTTTGGTCTTTGTCGAACTACGTTGCCCCTGCACTTTCACGTAGGCAAGGTCGATCTTTTGATCCACCCCCAGGGCTTTCCTTTTCTTTTACTGTGCTTTGTCATCATATCATTAGTCTCCATTGGTCTTCTTTCTTCTTTTATACATGGTCTTTTCTTGAACTATGAGGACTCTGTGCTTTCACGTAGGCAAGGCTAATCTTTGATCAGCCCTAAGCCCCTAGGTCATTAGGGTGCATCGGTCTTGTGTCATTCTTGTGTCTTGTCATTAGTGTTGTGTTGTCAAGAGTGCCCTTATCCAGCTAGTTCTTCACAAACATGATCCTCTAGTGTTGAAAGATCTGGTTAATGACAAAAATCCTGTCATCTGGGTCATTTTAGTTTAGTATCCATCATTTGTCTCAACAGGACACATCCTTCCTAACAGACCTCATCAACCCCATCCATCCTTGTGATCCTATGGCAAAGGACATTTGAATTTTATTTTGATATTTTAATGCTTTTGGATTTTATTTATTGTTTGAGCTCCCTATTACAACTAGTCAAGTTTTCCATAATCTATCATATTATGGTGCATTTTGATGAGTTAACATAGAGGCAATTTCTTGATAGTTTATTGTTGTTGTTTGATGGGTTGTTCCTGCATAGAACCCACCAAGATCTCTAGGATCCTATGTTATGTTGGGGACATCCCTTTGTGCTTGTAGTTATTCCAATACTTTTCCTGACCGAGGTCTTCGCGACTTTGGGGTGTTGGGATAACCTTGTTTGATGTGTTTATTTTATGCATCAGATGCTAACTTGCCCTAGTTTCATATACCTTGACACCTAGTTTCTTATGCTATAGAAAAAATTAGTGCTCCGAAGATGGCTTACTAAAATTAATATTTCATTTCATAATCATTCTCGTTGCATCCATTTTTATCCATTAACCTATGATTTTGGTTGTGCAAATATTTACCTTTTCTCTCTCGTTCTTCTCGGGATGCCAATAATTTTGACAGGTGCAATTTCCTATCATCTACTCACATTTCTATGCAAGTCCTTATTGACACTTAGGTTTTTTACATGTTGCATTATAGGTTCAATTCATTTTATCCTAAGCATTTTAGATTCATTTTATATATTCATACATTACCACATTAGTTTTCATACATCACTACATGTATCACATATGTCCATAAATCATACATAAACTCATAAATCATGCATTAAATTAGGTCCATACCCATCATACATAAAATCATAAATTATCCATCATACTTATTTCCCTATTACATTATACGATCATTGCATTAACATTATTTTGTTTCTATGCCCATACATTAGTCTATATCATTAACATTCATCTCATTAAGACCATATTCATTATGCATAAAATCATAAGTCATGCATAAAATCATAAATCATGCATCACATTAAGTCCATATTCATCATACACAAAACCATAAATCATGCATCACATTAGGACCATATCCATCATAAATAAAATTATAAAACATGCATCACTTCTTGCATTACACATGTTAGTGGCATCCATATAAAACTCAACATATGCCATCATAAACATGTCATCATCATAAAATCATACACATACACATATGCATAAATAGAATCATCCATCATAAACATAACATATTGTCAATAAGGGCTATCGAATATCATATAAATATCACAACCAAATATCCATCACATGGTCCATAATAATGTCCATCATATACATCCAATCACTAAATAAAATGCAAGTACAAGGATCTGCATCATTGCTACTTTGTACTGTCCATCCACCCTGCACCTGTCAAAATCTAGTATCTCGTCATCTACCAAAAGAGCTTCCCACATCTGACCTCTGTGGAGAGTTAGGCACCGGTCCTCTATGAAGGAGTGTCCCCTGTGACTCACTATATCCTTGAGTTCATGTCCCTAGTGACTGGGATGGCATGGGAATCTGAGGAGCCTGTCGCACATAATGAAACGTGCATTGTGCCGGATCTAGAACTGCATGCTGATAGGAAATCATCTAGTAGATTTCCTCCCTCATGTACTCGACACTCTCCATAGCCTAATATCTAGCAGCATCCCACTCATGTCTATACCTATCTCAGTCTTTCGTAATGAGTCCCCTCTCTTGTGTCCATGCATCCAAAGCCAACCCCAACTGATCTCTCTCTATTATCAACTGTGCCACCTTCTCTGTGGCCCTATCCCTCTCCTCGCACATCTATGCCTGCAAAGCTTTTATCTAAGATTGTAATCTCTACACCTCTGACTCTATCTTCATCCCCTCACCCTGGGTTGCCTGTGATCGACCCTGTGCCACATCTCTCTCTATAATCTCTGCTCAAGCCACTACTGCATCCCTCTCTTCCTGAAGGGTCTGTATTTGTCTCTGTAAGGAACCCATCTCCTCCTGCATCACTTGTATCTATGTTTGTTCTCTATCTCTCTCACCCCGCACACCCTACACCTCTGCATGCAATCTCTCTCTCTCTCTCTCTCTCTATGTACAAGCTCTAACTGGGCCTCTACTGTCTCCACCCTTGCCCTTGCCTCCCCTAGAACTGTCTCTATAGTAGACACCCTTTCCTGGAGCTTCATCCTCTCCCCCAATAGTTTTACCATTTGTACCCTCAATGTCTTCATCTCCCTCTCAATCTGCTATAGACACTCTACTGAGACCTGCTCTGCTACCCCTCTAGACTCTGGTTGTCCCCATACCTATGCTATGGTCATCGTTGCCTGTAGTATGTCCTAGTCCTAAGTGGCACTAGCTAGCTTACCCCATACTCCCTCCATCTCTACTCATAGCTCATCTCTCTCCCTCTATGCATCACGTACCTCTTCCATCAACTGATCCATGATGAAACCATACTCCCTCTATCCTGCTGCCTCCACTCTACACACCTCAGCCTTACAATCCTTAGCCACTGCTCTATCATCTGTAGCCTCGCCTGGGCCCCCTTAATAAAACAACAGGATTCTCAATTGGTGCAGTTGGTAGTACTACTGACAGCTCCACCACATGAACATCAACATCCATCGCATCCATCTCTATCTCATCATAACCCTACTCGACCTTACTCGTCACCCAAATCCTCCTCAGTTGTCCTCTCCTCCCCACCTTCATCTTCCTCCTTGGCTATCCTATAGTTCTCGTCTACCCCTCAGGATCCTCTCCCTCCTCACTCATCCCTAACTCTAGCACTTGGGGATCTTGCTCTGCCCTGATCTCCATATAAACCCTCCTCCATTGTCTACTCCTCATCATCCTCCCCAGATATCCTCTAGCCTCAGTTTCACCCTGTGCTCCATCTTGTTGTCCTATAGCCTCCACATCCTCCTGCTTAGTTGTGATCCTCACCAAAACTCTCCTCAGTCATACTCTGTGCCCTATGCCCATTTGTTGACCTATAGCTCTCGCATCCCCCTCTGGCACATCCAACATCTCAACCTTTGACCCCCCTCCATCCCTCTACCATGTTGCATCCATCTCTGGCCCTCTCCCATCATCCATCTCCTTGTCTGCCTCCATCCTCACTCTCTGCCCCCTCCACCTTCTCCTCCTCTTCCTCATCCTCTCTAGCTATTCTCTAGCCCCAACCTCATCCTATCATGCAACCACTACATCCTCCTACTGTCCCCTGACTCTGACAGCCTCTTGTCCTCTTCGTTGTTGTCCCCTCCTTGTTGTGCCTGCTCTAGCCAATCGTCGCTCATCATTTGATCCAAACCCTAGAGCCCCCATGATGTGTTGGGCCAGTGTAATCCTATCCCACTGGTGGTTGTGCAACCACCTGGCATACTGTACTGTCACCCCTGCATCTGCCACCCCAATTTCTCTCCCCAGGTAGGGCTTTAGCTCCACTACCTCCCAAGCGACTCTAGTACCTCTTGGTAAAATTCGGGCTGCCCATGGCTGCTATTGACTTATCTAGTGAAACATGTTGGGACCTACTAGGATATCCTGAGTAATCCCAAACTATCTTGCCACTCTATCTGGCCAGTGTGCATTCACTATGCGAGGCTCCCTCCCAATCAAATAACATCTACTCATGAAGTGGTCTCAATGCCTCATCTCCTCATCCCTCCATCCCACAAATCACCGATACATGTATGGACTCCATACTATATCCTCCTCTGGTAAGTCATCAAAAACTCTCCTCCACTCATCCATATCCCCCTGTATCTCATAGCGCAAAACCCAACCCTACTCCTACCCGTACAACCAGGCTAACAATGTTGTCTCCTCCACCCGTCCTCCACTCACTACTGGCCTGATAATACTAATATGCTGCCAAGACCATACCTATAATAAGGTCACATGTGTCACACTCACTACCTCTCGGTAGTAAATGACGTGTAGATCTCTATACAAATGCACTAATACACATGTACCCCATGAAAACTACCCCTCTCATCCCTTGACTATATGTCAAATCACCTCCATAAACCACAAACTACAAAAATGCCTACTCTGATCTAGCAGCAGTATCCCACTAATCAATCCAGACAGAAACAGTGGTAGCACTAGCACCCTTAGTGACAAACAATGGTCCACATCTATAATTGTCCCTTTTGCACATGCAAATCATCTCATCCAAATAGCACAAAAACTGTGTGATATAACTCTGCTACCATTGACACCACCTCACTCACTAGCCACCCTACTATAGGAAGCTCCAGAATACACCACACATCCTCTAACATAACTATCATCTCCCCTTTTAGAAGATGGAAGGTCAATGTCACAGAACTCCATCGCTCTATGAGGGCTGTCAGCATCACTCGATGGGCCCTCACCATCAAGTAGTTAGAAAAATGCAAAAATCCTGCCTACTCCAAGGCATAATGGTCTACTCCGGTCATGGCTGCTCTGGTCACCACTAACATCTCCGAGTGCCTCTCATGGGTCTGCAATGAGTCGAAACTCTGCATCCACACCACTCCACATGTCAGTTTGTTTACCTTTCTCCTAGCCTCGGGACAACATATTGCTATTTTTTCTTTCTTCAATCTTTCTATCCTCTTCCAATTTTTTTCCTCTCCCCTTGGGTTCCCCCTCATCTTGGACACACATGGCCTTCCCCCGAGAAAACCTCCCCATGTCGATGGGAGGACTTTCCCTAGTCCCGGTGTGGACCTGCCCTAGTGTGGGGAGAACCCGCCCTTGTTTAGGGAAGACCCACCCCAGGTTGGGGAAAACCCGCCCTAGGCTAGGGGGACCTGCACATAGCCTGGGGTGGCCATGCCTTAGGTTGGGGTAGACTCGCCCTTGACTTGGGGCGGCCGCGCCCCGGGTTGAGGCGAACCCATCCCATCTTCGGGATGGTTTCACCTTGAGTTGGGGTAGACCCACCCCAAGCTAGGGCGAACTCGACTAACTGTGGGGTGGACCTACCTCCGGCAGGGGAAGACTTGCCCCTATCTGGGGTGAACCCAGCCTAGCCTGAGGCTGATCTACCCATCTTTGTCTCCCCCCATTTTGCAAAATTAATTTTTTATCTCATACCCATTTTTCTACCCTATCCCACCCAAAAAACCCACATTTTCAAATTTCCATAAAACTTACGAAATACATTAAAAATGCATAAAATACCAAAAAGGGTTTTTATTCTAACTTGGCATGGGACTGCATGCTTGTAGTAGAATCTTTGCACCTCATCCACTTGGTGGAAATGTTTGAGTCGTAATCCTCTGGCATCATCGCTCCTCGTCTTCTTCCTCTCCTCTCCTCTTCTCTCAACTACTACAGTGAAAATGAGGTGAGGTAATTCCTAAAATTACCTTTTATCCCTTTTCCCTCCTTTTTTACTAAAGGGTATTTTTTACCTTTTATTTATCTTTTTTTCCTCCAACTAATTTCCTAACTTCTTAGGGCCACCATTTGCACACCGTACGTCCATTTAACTCCATTCAAAAGTCAAATCTGCTTGATTTTTCAAGCCCTATCCAACTATGCCCTCCATTTTCTCATATCGAGAAGTCGACTGGGCCCCATTTTTCTTCCCCCATTGCCCTCTCGAGGGGGCATACCCTACCATTTTCTCCATTTCCTCCGTCATATTCACTCCCTCACAAAATTGGGGCACCTCCATTCATTTCCCCTCTATTTGGGCAGCTCATGCATCTCTCCCCATGCTGGGGAATCTTTTTCTGATTGCTTCCTCTATAGACTCATCTACATTTTCTTTTCTTTGAAACACTATTATTCTAACAATATTTCAAAGAGGGGAAAAAAGTAGACATCCAAATTTGACCACTTCCACATGGTCAAAATCGTTGACTCTATTCATCTATTTTGTGAATATTAATTAAATGATTTATTTAATCAATATTTCATCTTCTGCCTAAGGTTCCTAAAGTATTTAATCGAATAATTAAATACTTTACCTTACCCCCTTTTCCTCTCTAAATTAAATAAACATGTCAATTTATTTAATTTAGTCATTTGATCTTTTTTTTAAAATTCATTTTTCTCTCTCCTTGTCACATCCTCCATAATCCTCTTCTAATCTGGATTAATTTAAATAATTCATGATTAAGATGTGCACACCCCCAATCAGGATTAATGTCACATCCTCCAACTTTTTCCACTTGCTTCGAATCCCCTGTTAATTTTCTTAATCATGTATTTGCACAACCATAATCTAAACATCCTGCCACATTTAGCATACCCTTTTGGTCAACCTCTTACATATCCCATATTTGGTATTGACCCTCTTTCCCATGTGAATTTTTAATTCACATTTATTCACCCAAGATTCTTCTCTTCCCCATGTGAATTTTTAATTCACATTTATCCTTCCAAGGTCTTCTAGAACCTTTTGACCTCTCACATCACCCACATGTGTCAAAATCCTACCTTTTTGGAAACCTTTTCTTAACCACTAGATTCTTCCAATCATGTGAATTTTTATTTCATATTTATTTTCCCAACTACTTTTGTCTTCCCCATGGATATTTTTGAGGAATTCTAAAATTCCTCAAGTGTCATTTTCATCCTCACTTAGGAACAAGAAGTTCCTTTTTGAGGAAATCTTCTCATCTCCCAATGTACTTCCAAGGTACATGTCCTTCTTCCACATCACATGTCCTTCTTCCACCTCACCTACACCTCATCACATCCCTGACCACTTCACATTCCACATGTCAAGATGTGATGTCTTGTGAGTTCTCAACTCACCATAGCCCTTCATCTTGGCCATGGTGGCTCAATCTTGACCATTGAATTCTCTATATAATTCAATTTCCTCTATAAAAACCCCCTCTTGTAATGCATTTAGAACATTTAGTCATTTTGTAGAAAAATTATGATTTTAAGCCATTTGAGCACTTTTACTTGCATCCTCTAGCATATTTAGTTCATAGCATATTTAGATTTTATCAATTTCTCTTGCATTCATCCCACATCCACTATAATCATTTGCATCCCCACTTGCATTTTTATCACTTTGCATCATTTTCCATCCAAGGAGCATACATATCAAGTCGCATCAAGGGCCAACTACACTCATCAATTGAAGCAAGGTAAAAGGTAAAAGGTTTCATTTCTTTGTATTTTTTTTTAATTCATCTTAGGCATATCTTGAGTGTTTGGTGTTTTCCCTTCTTGCATTTTAGTTATTTTGTATCTTTAGAGTAGGAAAAACACTCCATCACAAATATATATTTTTAAATAAATATTAAAGTGTGTGCACATTAAAACATAGTTGTTTCCATTTGACATCAACTTTCATATTATCTATTTATCTAAAATAGAAAAAAAATATACCATCTTAATATAGATTCTTTTATCTAGTGCATTGTATTTTTTTTTTTTAAATTTAAAAGTTTTACTATTTTTTCTTGACAAAGTAATAAACCTAATATTTTGTTTTGATAACCTACTTTTAATAAAAATATAACTATAAATATAAATAATAATTGAATTATTAAAATATATATTTGAAAACTAGAATTATGAATCTACAAAAGGGTATTTTCAATATATTTTTTTTAAATATTATTTACATGAGTAGAAGTTGTTGAAACATCAAAATTTTCAAATAAATATATTGTTTTACTAAATTGGCCTCAAACTAGTGTTATATATTCATTTAGCCAACAATTTTAGTTAGAAAAGTTTTGGACATACCTAACGTAGTTAAAATGAATCTTACAAGACTATATGTTTGACATAAATTAATTTTTAGTTAGAAATACTTAAATTCACTTGTGTTGATAAGTTGGCCAAAAGTGTGACACAACTTTGTACTTTTACTGTGGAATATTTTGAGACATTGTGTGAATTGTATGAAGTGTTGTTATGTGGTTTGCATGAACTAGAGAAGAGTGTATGTAGTTGTTTGTAGTGTTAGTTTACGTTTGGCCAACCTAGTGTGCTTGTGCTATTTGCGGAGGTACCTCATGGATTGTGAATTTGTTGAGTAGCATGGTGATATGAATTTGGGTCCTAGTTGACCCTTGGTGTGTTTGTCCACTTCTTTCAACCATGGAGGTGTTTGGTGTTGACCTATTTTAGTGTCGTACATTTTAAGTGCATACGTTTCATTTAGGCTGACCTAATTGAGATTATTTGGGTCATGGATGATATATAAGTAAGGTAAATTCTTGTAGATGTGTGTGGATTTGTAGAAGGTGTGTAAAATATTTGAATTTTATTAAGTGTGGTGAATTGAGTGCAAGCATAATTCCTATGACTTTGATGTAGTGAGAAAAAGTGTCTATTTTCAACGTGCTTGAAGTTGCTGGAGGCAGTGAGCCAAAGGTTGTGGATGGCATAAGGTTTTAGTGGTGTATTTCTCTTATTACCTTGAGATAGTGAATCTCTTTGCAACATTTTAATTCTATCTTCTTTCCTCTTGGTAGTGAGCCACCTGACAATGATCCTTTTTTTTTTTGAGAAACAAGCCTTTGGCAGTGATCCTAATTATATTTGGTGTTGCAATTCATATATATGTGATCTAATCCTCACCGTGGTTTTTCCCTCCTTTGTTTTTCCATGTAAATCTAGTGTTCTTATGTGTTTGGATGTGCTTGTATAACTATTTTATATGCTTACATTCTACAAATGCATGAGAAGGGTTTAAGGGATAAAAAGGGTTTGAATGTTATTGATGGATTAAATGTTTTTGAGTATAAAATTGATTAACCCCCCTCTCAGTTGTCTTGCACATCTAACAGGGGTATACCATCATCTAAAATTTTCATACCAACATATCCTTGAAACAATGCAACAAGTGCATTATCTCAAAGAGGGGTAAAATATAGACACCTAAAAATGACTAATGCATTTCATCAAAATTATCACCTCTCACCATCATTTCTTATCAATCTATCCATAATTATTAATTAAATATTTATTTATTTCATATTTTCATTATAAATATCAATTAAATATTTCTTAATTATTTAATTAGTTTATCATTTTCCTTCAACCACTTTTATTAAATAGTTTTTAACTATTTAACTATTTGCAATTTTCTTTCATCTACTTGCTTAAATATTTTTTTAATTATTTGATTATTTCTAATTTTCTTCCATCTACAATGATTAAATAATTATTAATTATTTAGTTAATTTATAATTTTCTTCTATTTATATTAATTAAATATTTTTATTATTTAATTAGCTAATGTTTCCTCTAAAATTAAATGGATTATTTAACTTTAATTTCTATCTTTAAATTCTTCTAATAAATTAAATTATTTAAGCATGTCATAACCCAATTTTTATTGCATTTAAAGTATAATATGATAAATTAAATTATTTAAGAAATTCAATATATTGAATGGAAGTTTGATATTTTTGAAAAGTTTGATAGAAGTTGACCATCATTTGACTATGTGATCTTTTGAACTATCTTATTCTTTTTCATGATTGAACATGACTAATGAACTATGCGAGTTCAAGTGTGTGAAAATTGTAGGATAATAGGTTGAAGGACGAGAACACAGTTGAGGTAGGCTCGTTTAGCTGAATTGAATGGTAAGCTCGATGGAATCTAGGTGCATACACCACAAATGGCATGATGTTTGTATTTGAAATTTCATATAGAATATTTTATTAACTTGATTTGAATTGATTCAATGATTGAAAAAAAAGGCTTATGGAATGTTAAAATGTGATTTCATATTCAATTTTCTATCTTGATCTTGTGTATTCAAATTTGAAAGAAAATGATAGCATGATTAAACACATATATGTATGTATTTCAAAAATAAACATTCTTAAAGGATAAGAATTTTAGTTAGAGGCTATTTATTTGAATAAAATAAAAGATTATTTTAGTATTTGAAAGAGATTAAATACTACATTGTCAAAAAAGGAAAATAGTAATAATTAAATATATATATAAATATACATATATATATATAGATATACATATATAAATATACATATATATATAGATATACATATATATATAAAAATATACATATATATATAGATATACATATATATATATAAATATATAGATATACATATATATATATAAATATACATATAT
>VDFB02000363.1:138121458-138158870 GCA_007258455.2 Sequoia sempervirens | reverse complement strand
TTTAAAGGAGTGCAAAACATTTAATTAAAGGTTTGTGCAAGATAAACCATGTGGGTCGGTCCCAAACATAAAATTTAATGCACAAAATATGGTTTAAGTAGCCTGATAGAAATATTAAAACCTTAACACCCCTGGCTTGCAGGCTCAAAGTGAAGGCTCATTCAATTCTTGTGAGATGAGCAAAATCAAGACACGTGGAGATTGTGGGCTCGTGGGTTTTTTCCAAGCACTCAATGGTTTGATTTGTTACAAAGTTTCCATTCCTTTTCCAAAGAAAAACATTTGAAAGATAAAATTATTTGCTCTTGTGAAGGTTTAATGAGCTCGTGATAAAATAAATTTCTCTATTATAAATCAAATGTGCATTGAAATATGGAAGGGGCACAGATAAATGGCCCAAGGATATTATATTTGAAGTGTTTCTACTTTAAATAAAATGTGGGTAAAATAATTTTTTGCCCCGTGTAATGTTTTTTCTTTAAAAGGTAGCCTATACCATTTTAAATGGTAAAGTGAAAAGTGCACAGGAATTATGGGTAAAATATTCTCTTTGATGGAGAATAAAATGTGAAGGAAAAATATTAAAATGCATAGGGTAATTCTATGCAGTGAGTAAAAATATTCACTAAGTGGAATATATTATTTTCCTAAAGGTAAGGTGCATTTCATAGGGAGAAGTTTTTTTCTTTCAGCTGCTGTTGGTAAATGGAAATTCATCACATGGAAAAAATTTCTATTGCTCGGCAATTTGAGCAAAGGAAAATTGTGTGGAAAAAATTGTAAAGGGAATGAGAGAGGAGAGATGCTTTGAGTTTGTTGCTGATCAATAGTGATAGAGTTTCCAGATGGAAATTTCAAATCATTCTTCTAGAATTCTCTATTCTTCTATATCTTCTTCTCTTCTCTCATTATTCTGAGACTGGGAGTTCCAATTTCTAAAAGCTCTACAACATAAGCTCTGGGTAGACTGTAAAGCTAGGAGGATTGTAATTGAGTCATTAAATCTAAAGTGTGTTTTGAACTATGCTTTCATGTATATTTTAGCTAATAGTTGTCTCCATTTCTAAAATGTAGTGCTCTGTTGGGATTCAATAATAAAGTTATCTAAGTCTTTTCATGTATAATGGTTGCATTTGTTGTTGCCTTCTTCTCATTGAATAATGTAATTGCTTTAATAAATCACAAGTTGAACTTATTATTACATATTATTCAGGGAGTAGTGTAATTACTTCAACAAATGTGACACGAGTGTTATGTTTCAGGTGGATTGGTAAAGAATGATTATCAAATGAAACTTTAGTGGCCTTCTTGTCAAAATTTGATAATAATTGCAAAAATCTTCAGAACATGTTCAACATTGTAGGATGAAATGTTGATTATGTGACTCCAAAGCCCATTTCTTGGCACTGGTCAATTATTATGCTTATGTTGTTTTCAACCTAGTCCCAATTCTTTAAATCATAAACCATTTCAATTTTGTATGTTGAGTTTTGTGTTTTCCATGTTCTCCATGTTGGTTAGTAAAATTCACTTAATGTTTTACCTATCTTAAGTGATATTTTGTGTTTCTCAGCATAATTCTATGAGAACAATATTTGTTAAGCAATATCATGTTAATTGTGTGTCTAGATCTCTAGATGTTGCTAAAGGGTCACCCCCCTAGGTTTTACAGTGCAATAAGTGTAGGGGAAATGTGTGTTAATCCCATTTCCTGTTAGTTGGTCAAATCAACCTTTGAATCTGAACAGAAGAAAGTGGCTAGTATTTAGGATTCAATTGTTCTATTGATATTTAGAGCACCAACACATAACTCACTAACAAACCTTGCATAACACGCTAGCACCTAAAACATCAAGGGAAGGAAGTTATATACAATATAAGGCCATTCTAAAATTTGCAAGACAAGGAAATTTAATGCAGAGAGATATGGAGAAATCGCATTTCTCCTAGGAAACCTTCTACATAGATAGATAAACTGTCAAATACAACTTTCATTCTAGAACAATCTAGAACTTGAAACTATAGATATATAACCTTTGTAAACATCTAATCATCATATCCAAACTACACAAGTTTACCTTCAATCATGAATAAATGCGGAGCACAACACTAAACACACCTCTATCACAGTGCATACTCTTTTACTCAATTTTTCTCAAAAGCATTTGAAAACCAAGTGAACTTACTGTAACTACAACTCATCAATATATAAATGACAACACTGATGAGAACACCAAAACACCTTCTTATCAAATCAAAACACATCCATACTAGAACAACCACTTGACAACACAAACAATCTCCATACTGTTGATATCAATGACCAACACCAACAACTATTGACATCAATGACAACACCAACATCATACTTGCAACAATCTGCACCTTTTTCATTGATGAGAACACTAGATCTCTTAAAAACCATCAACAAAAAAAGAAAACAACTCTGCAACAATAAGCACTCACCCTAATTGGGTAAACTCTTCATACTCTCATTCTCTTACTCCTAAACACTTTCTCCCCCTGTGGTCTTTAGGCCATATTCAACCAACTCTCTCCCAAACAACTCTAGCTCTTCTCTCCTTCAATACTCCTTTGAAGTATGGTTTTTCAACCAATTCTCTCCCCCTTTGACATCAATGGAAAAGTTCCATAAACTCATCCAACTCTCTTCCATGAATTGGATTCTCTTGCTCCTCTCCTTTGAAAATACTCAAAGGATAATATGTGCACCTTTCACACATCATCTAAATAGGATATGGTGTGCACCTTTCACACATCATCTAAATAGAATTTTCCTTTATGGTTTTCTATTTTGACATCTACATACACCACTTTGAAACCACTTGCAACACCATCAATAAACTACTTTCTATCCATTACTGTCACTTTTCTACACTCTCCCCCTTAGGGGCACAAAATATGCTTCATCTGACTACATCAAGAACACTACTACCTACTCCCCCTTAGAGGCAACCTTCAACATCTATCTAGGACCAAGAATGTATCTTGAATACTCACCTAGATATATACACCAACTTATGCATCTAGTTGAAAGGAGGGGAAATAACCCCTAACTTCTACCATAGATACTAAAAAATATATTTTGGAAGAGCCTTTGTGAAAATATCTTCAACATGATCCTTAGCAAGCACATACTCAAACTTCACCTCATTATCTACAAATTTCTCTCTTAGAAAGTGATACCAGACAGATATATGTTTTATTTTCAAATGCATTACTAGGTTGTTTGAAATATTGATTGCACTTATATTATCACATAGGATAGAAATAGGTCTATCAAAGATACTCTGATATTATTCAATATTCTCTTCATCTACAACACCTGTGTGTAGTATTATGCTACTACAATGTATTCTACCTCTGCAATAGATAATGACACTAAATATTGCTTCTCACTCAACCAATAAACCAATATGCTTCTAATTAAGAAAGCACCACCACTTGTACTTATTTTGTCATATATACACCCCACCCAATCTACATCTATATATGCACTCAAGGATAAATCAATATCCCTATGATACCAAAAACCAAAGTTCAAAGTTCCCTTCAAGTATCTAAATATCCTCTTGTTTCATAGAAAAATAGGGTTTACCACCATGAGTCAACAAGATGATAAACCACAATAGTTTTCACTATAAAACATGCAATTATGAGCGAAAAAATGCCTAAATAACAATAAAAAACTATCCTAACTATCATAGCAATGAAAAGGGAAGTTTTGAGAGGCTAGAATGATGTGCACCTTGCTACAAGAAGGTTGTTTTTAGGTCACAAAGGACTCATTCACCTTTAGTGGTGAATGGGTCCTTGTTAGGGTTTCTAAAACTAAGATCTGAGTTTTGTTCCTTGATTCCCACACTCTCAAATCCTCAATTTTCAGCTCCTGAAAACCTGTAACAATTTTTTTAGCCTTTTTTTTTGTGTTCTTGCAATATGAATGACAACTTTGCAACTTGATAACTTTGACAATTTTGCTTCAAACTTATTCTCCACGTGATCTTCAACCTATAAATTTGTAAAAAAACATTCTAGAGGATAAAAATTTCTTTATCATTAGTGAATAGTGGTTTTCCTTAGTCAAACCCCTTTTAGGTTATTAAACCAAATGATAAAATAATGAAACTGAATCATGCAACATGAAATAATAAAATGTGTATACCTTGGAAGTTGTATTGGAATGTAAATCTACAAGCTAACATGAGATGGCGATGAATAATGTAGATCTTGATCTCAAATGAAATGTGAAATAATGCTTGCAAGTAGATCCTCAATGCTATATCAACAATCTTAGCTTAACAAAAAGCTTCAATGCACTATGCCTTTGACATGATGGAATGATCTTGAATTGTTGTAATAAAAATTCACTAATCTTCCTTTTAATTCCTTCAAAGTTCTCTTGTGAACTCTTGTGTAATTTCTCTTGATTGCTTATGAAGTTCTAGGATTTCTTATGAAATTTTTATATTTGAAACTATGTGAATTAACCTTATATTTATACTAAATCTAGAGATTAACCCTAAAATTTAGATAATTCAAGACAACACCAAATCTAGGATTGAGATCATTATAATCCCACCATATTTAAATTCAAAAAGAGGTGTCTAATGTGAGGAGGACCCATTTTCCACTAAAGGTGAATGGGTCCTAGCACAACTTTCTAGGACCATGCTTTTGGGGGGATTAAATAACATAAAAAACCCACCTCAAAATTACAAAGAAAGGGGTGTCCTATGTGGAGAGGACTCATTTTCCACTAAAGGTGAAAGGGTCCTATCACCATTTTCTAAAACCTTAATTTTTCCAAATTAAATGTCATGCAACATCATTATTGGGTGTCGGGATATATGTTTTAGAAGGAGTAATTAATAAGGCTTAAATTTGAATTAAAGGGGCCAATTAGGCTCAATTAAACATAATTAATTAATGAAACCCTAGATAAGTGTGAAAGTGTAATACAACACTTTAAAACACCCTAAATAAGGCACAAATTAAGTAAATTTTAGTTAAAAGGGCCCTAGATTCAATGTGAATGTGTAAAACACATTACAACACTAAATGGAAGCATTATTAGGTTAATTTATATCACTTATTTCCAAATTAAGTGTGAAAAAGGGTTAATTTTTTCTACACTACATTTTTCCCCCACTTTAGTGATATTTTTCCCTATCAAGGATACATAAAAAAGAGACATAATCATACCCTATCAAAGGCCAAGAAATAAAAAGGATCAAGCACACCATTCCAACATAATGTGGAAAGGGGATATTTGTCTGTAACATATGCTGCTCACTCTAGGGTAGTGGAACCTTAGCCACTCCACTAGGTGAGTTGTCCCAATTATATGTCCTCACTCTAGGGTAGCAAAACCCCAGTCTGTCCACTAGGTGGGTTATCCCAATCATGTGTGCTCACTCTAGGGTAGTGGAACCTTAGTCTATCCACTAGGTGAGTTATCCCAATCATGCGTGCTCACTTTGGGGTATTGGAACCTCAATCTATCCACTAGGTGAGTTATCCCAATGAGGTGGCCAACCATACCAAAGTTATCCACGTGAAAATTTTGATAAGGAACCACAATGTCATGCTTTTTGTTATGCTTTTGAATGTTTTCTATAATTTTTTGTTAAAGTGAATTTCTCTTTGTTCACATAAGATCTTCTTCTTTGGGAACATCATGTCTAATGTCTCAAAGAGAGGAAAAGTCAAAGAGTATCAGATTGCCACTTATGATATGCCTCTCATTTCACATCATGCCACCAAGGGAGATTGTATGCTTAAAAATATCTCACTCTTGGAGGACATCAAACTCAATGAAACAACCAAGAAAAAGAAAATCATGCCATGAAATATGTTGAAAGATGTCATCTATGTATTCCCCCACTTTAAAGTGGTTGCTAACACCATTACTGTGAGCAATTTCTTTAAGGTAGCTAATTTTTTTTCCTAAGACATGATAGATTTCCTCAGAAAACCCTATGCAAGTCATATGTTTCTAAAATAAAGCTATGGCATGAAGTAGGAAGGAGGGATTTACTCCAAAAATACATAAGGGATCTACAAATTTGAGGTTAGTATGTATGTGCTACATTGTTGTTTTTAGAGGTCAAAACTATCATCATTCCTCAAATACTCATAGAACTAGAAGAATGACACAAAGAGAGGGAAAGAAAAGAAAAATCCTTCTGATTCAACATGGAAGAGACCTAAATGTCTCAATTCCTTGCATCATCCCCAAAAGGAAAACACAAGAAAAATGAAAAAGATAAAGGAAAGCTTTTGGGTCAACATCGAAGAGACCTAAATGTCTCAATGCCTTGCATCATCCCCAAAAGGAAAACACAAGAAAAATGAAAATTTCTTATGACATAGAGAAGAAAATAGGTACATATAGAGGAATGCACAAAAAGAGAGAGATACATCAAATGAAACATCACAGGGGTTCACATTATGCACATACAATCACATAAAGAAATGTGAAAAATTAAAATACTAGTAAGGAACATACGAGTCAACCTAGTGCAAGTCATCTACATCCCAATCTCGGTTTGTATAAATAGAAAGTGGAAAAATAGCGAAAGGGACAAGAGAAAGTGTCAAACTAGGGGAAGCACTAGGTTCAACTCTTTTTGGGAGATTTTTCATTTAAGCTCATTGAAGCTGAAAAATAATGTATTCAATTCATTATGCACTTGTCCATCTATCTTTGTAATGTCTATGCCATCATCTAGATTAATCACAATGGGAGGTTGAATGATAATTTCCATGGAATGTTCTTGTTTATGTTGTGGTGAGGGTATAAGATTTTCATGCATTGCTTTAGGTAATTTTGTATTTTGATTTTCTATGTTGTTGTCTTATTTAGTTTGTAACATATGAGAAATAACATGATGTCTACACCTATGCTCTCTAGCGCTTAGATTCCATTTCAATCTATTTTCAATTTTTGTTTGTGTAAGAGTGGGTTTTTCAATCATAGGTTCCTTCTCTTCCTTGGGAGGAATAAAAGAAACAATAGCAGGTTGTTCAACCACTTTATCTTTAATTTTGTAAACTTATTTTATTTTGGGAGGGACAGTGGGATTACTTTTTTTTATCTTATGGTCTCTTGTAAGAAATTTGAGAAGGATTTTCTATAGGTTGTTCTTGGATGGTTGGAAGGGCTTTCGGTTCAATAATTACTTTGTTAAGGATATGTGGTTTAGTTATAGGTTGAGCCATGTTCCAAAGGGATAATTCTACTATTTTATTTTCCTTTAACTTTTAATATGACTTGAAAAGGAGGTCCACACAAGGCTTAATACATTCCATAGGCTTGATCCAAAAGAAATCTAATAAAAAGTTCCCTTGGGTTGATGCTGGATTAAATCCACTATGATGAAAAGTAAAGATTCCATTGCTAAATGGAAACTTTAAACATTTATGCACAACCGAATGGATGAAATTCATGGAGAGAAGCCATGGATAGCCTAACTTCACATGAAATTGGTCTGATTACGGGATGATGTGAATGAGACATTTAATATTTTTGGTCCAACTTTTAAAGGGAGATTTATCAAGCCCATCATAGGACAAGAAAAACCATTATGTTTCTTGATCTATGCTTTCAATTTATCATATGTATCTTGATATTGTTCATGCACAAATAAGAATTCTTCAATGATCACATTCTCTCCATAAATGAGATCAATCAATATCCCATTAGTGGGCTTATCATTGATTTGGCCAGCTATATAAAGAGGACCATTAGGTGCATGTTTAAGTATGTCATTTTGTGAGAAAGCAATATCAAGAATCTTTTTAGTCAAGCCCTTATGAGGAATAGCTTTGATAAATGCTACCATTTTAATTGTTTGTTCTTCATTAATATATTTTATGTTTTCATCATTTGTGTCAACATTCATTGCAACATTCTTTGTTTCACTAGCTTTGACAAATGAAATAGTGTGCTACAGCATGGGATTGGTAGAGATTTGTAAGTTTTGGTTAAGAGGGGCTATATACTTATTACCTTAATCATTCATACCTCTGATTTGAAGTTGATTATTGTCAATAAGGTCTTACTCAATATTTTTAATACACTTAAAATATTTTGTACCATGTCCATTTTGTTGGTGATAATGACAATAAGGATTTTTTTGAAAGCCTTTGGGAAACAGTATATTAGGATCACGCTCTCTAATAGGACATAAGGTAAGCATGTTCTTCTCAATAAGTTGCAACATGATATTGTGAAGGGTGTCAGATAGAGGAGTAAACTCTCTATCCTTATCCCAAAAATAATTTTTTGTTTTTATAGCAGCCACTCGATTATTAGTTTTTTGACTTGGTTGAGGGGAATTTAGTTGTAAAAATCCCTTATGGGTATGTGCAGGATCATCATGGAAAAAATAGGCCCTTAAGTGGCAAAAATTAAAAAAAATCAGAGTTAGGAAACTTGACGTAAAAATTTGAATAAGTTATTTATATTATTTCAAAAATATGTAAGAATAGAATCTATAGAAAATTCAATCTAGTTTCTAAACTACTAAGTTTGTTTTAAAAAAAAAAAAATCTATTTGGTGAAAATTTGAAATTTCAATGCAGTGGTACTTAAATTTTAGGGAAAAAATAAGTAGGTGTCTTTCTAACCACCCTAACCACAATGAAATGATAATATTTTTTTATAAGATCTTAGATATAAGTAGAGGACTCATGCCCCAATGTGATGCATATTTTTTTGTAATTTTTTTCCAAGTAAATAATTAATTGTGAATTTTGTATTACAAGTTTTTAAAAAATATAAAAAATCATATGTCTGACCACCTTAACTTGGTCAAAACTTCATGAAATTGAAGTTTTCTTTTTTTAATCATATAGTATGCGAAGCATAGAATGTGATGCATGTTTTGGATTCAAAAAATGTATTACTGTTTGAAAGCTATAGATGTTTTTCAATCATCCTATCAATGAGGACTTTTGTCATAATTTTAATAGAAAATGAATAATAATTACTCATTTAATTTAAAATAAACCATAATTTATATCAGTGGAAAGTTCAGAATCTCCTTTAAAAACCCTTTTCGTTTCATCAATTTTGGGTAAGAAAATAGTCATCAGCCACATACCCATCATATTGCCACTTTTTGGCCCATCATGATCCTGCACATACCCTTATTCTACTTCTTGAAAGGTTGGTAACTAGTTTGAGTTGTGGATTTAGACTTTTTAGGATGACCAGGGTGATTATCACATCATTACCACAAGTCAAATTTTGATAATCTCGAAGGGTTGTACATAACTGTATACACAACAAAAATCTCAACATTTCAAGTTTTCTTTAGAGTTTTTTTTGTAAGTTGGAAATAAACATTCATTGAAGATCGACGTCAAGAATCCTAATGTTTACTTGTGAATAAAGTGTTTGGTATCTTGTTATGAAATTAGTCAAACTTTCTCATCCTCTTTTTGTTTGCAAGTTGTTAAATCAACTAGGGTCATCTTGGGACCTATGTGAATATGGAAGTGGTTGTAAAAGGCATCAGAAAGTTCGTTGAATGAACCAATTGAATTATTCAGTAAAGAAGAGAAAAATTCTAAAGTAGTATCCTTCAAGGACTTAGGGAATAGCTTAGCCAAAAGTTTATCTTCAAATATGAAATCACTACACAAGGTTGTAAAATTGGAAACATGGATAATAGGATCTCCTTTCCCACCATATTTCTCGAATCAAGGGACTTCTATACCTTGTGGAATTTGTGTTCTTAGTATGCCCAAGGATAGAAAATTGGATTTGATGTATTGCAAAGGTTGAAAATTGTTGTTTTGTTGTAAGGTTGTAAATTTTTGTTGGAGAGATGTCATACTTTGTGAAAGTGAGTTAAGGAGAGGATCATTGTGGTTGTAAGGTTGGGGGGAATAAGATGGAGTAGTGTATGTATACGCAGGGCTAGTGAATTGTAAGTTGGTGAAGGTGGATGGTTGATGAGATATTATGTTTGAATGGAAAAAAACTAGAAGGATTTCTTATGGGAATACCTAAGGAAGTGTACAGAGTACTAGTAGGTATGATTGTTGTGGTTGGTTGAAGGTTTGTTGTAGGTTGAAAGGTTGTGGTAGGTTTACTACTAGTGTATGTAGGAATGGACATCGGTATAAAAGAAGATGGAATTGGAATTAAACCTTGGCTTTGAGTGCTCCCCAAATATTGAGTAGAACTAGGTATGGTTGGGATAGTATTGTTAACATTAAGCACATTGGTTGTAGGAGGTGAAGTCATAGGAAATGAAGTATGCAAACTATGAGTCATAGAGGGTTGATTATCAACACTATCAGAAAGAGTGCTAGGAAACCCAAGATCCACGATGAGTGAAATATCATGGGATGACATGAGCCTTGAACTACATATTACAATATTATTTCTAATAGGACACCAAGTGGTAAAGCTCATACAATTTTTACAAACCTAGTGTGAAAATCCTAAATGAAAGGAGGCTATGCAATGACCTAGAATGAAATGTAGTTTTTACATTCTAAACAATTAAATTTATTGATTACACAATGCAATAAACTTAAAATGAAATGTTGTAAATGTAATATTGAATTTTGACAGTGCATTAAATGAAGAAAATTAAGCTATGGGTATGTGCAGGATCATCATGGAAAAAACAGGCCCTTAAGTGGCAAAAAAATCAGAAAAATCAGAGTTAGGAAACTTCACGTAAAAATTTGAATAAGTTATCTATATTATTTTAAAAATATGTAAGAATAGAATCTGTAGCAAATTGAATGTAGTTTTCAAACTACTAGGTTTGTTAAAAAAAAAATCCTATATGGTGAAAATTTTAAATTTCAATGCAGTATACTTAAATTTCAGGGAAAAAATAAGAAGTAGGTGTCTGTCTGACCACCCTAACCACAATAAAATGATAAAATTTTTTATAATATTTTAGATATAAGTAGAGGACTCATGTCCCAATGTGATTCATATTTTTTAATAAATTTTTTCCAAGTAAATAATTAATTATGAATATTTTATTACAACTTTTAAAAATATAAAAATTCATATGTCTGAATTAACTTGGTAAAAAATTCATGAAATTCAAATTTTATTTTTTAAATCATATAGTATGTGAATCATAGAATGTGACACATGTTTTGGATTCAAAAATGTGATACTGTTTGAAAGCTATAGATGTTTTTCAATCAGTCTATCAATTAGGACTTTATTAGTAATTTGAATAGAAAATGAATAATAATTATTTATTAAATTCAAAGTGACTTATAATTTATATTGGTGGAAAGATGAGAATCTCCTTTAAAACCCCTTTTTGTTTCATCAATTTTGGGTAAAAAAAATCCGCCAGCCACATACCCATTATATTGCCACTTTTTGGCCCATCATGATCCTACACATACCCCTATATTCACTAAATTTGATGAAACAACAAATCAAAAAATTGAAATAGGAAAGTAACAACAAACAGAAGCCTAGAACTAAGATTTCAATTTCTAAAAAATGTAGATTAGGATCTATCAGCGACTCATTTGCTAGTAAAGGTGAATGGGTCCTGGTTAAGTATTTTTGAAATGTTTTAACTGATTTCTAAGTGATTTTCAATACTTTTCAAATGCTAGAAAGTTCAGATCAAGCTTGACCAGGGACTCATTCACCAATAAAGGTGAATGGGTCCTTGATTAGGATTTTTTTAACTATTTTTGAATGACTCCCAAGCTTTCTGCAATGTCTTTTAGTTCCAGGTATGAGACTCTAACTTTTAGTTTCAATTTTTTTGAAAATGTAATAAAATGATGAATGCAAAGACCTAATTTGAAATGCAATGTTGTTTTTATTTTCAAATGAAAATTTATGATATCTAAATGGTATGCAAAATGACTGATTTTTTTTTGTAATTTTTCAAATTTAAGAAATGAAAAACAATGCAATTTAAACCCTAAATGAGATCTAATTCAATCCAAATGAGATGAAAATTAATGCAAGATCTAAACTAGGATGATAAGAAAGACTCCAAGATCATCAAATTATAATATTCAATAGGCCAGATTCACCAAAATGTTTCATAGAAGAATAGGGTTTACCACCATGAGTCAACAAGATGATAAACCACTATAGTTTTCACTATAAAACATGCAATTATGAGGGAAAAAATGCCTAAATAACAATTAGAAACTAATCCTAACTGTTATAGAAATGAAAATGGAAGTTTTGACAGGCTAGAATGATGTGTACCTTATTGCAAGAAGGTTGTTTTTAGGTCACAAAGGACTCATTCTCCTTTACTGATGAATGGGTCCCTTTTAGGGTTTCTAAAATTGAGATTTGGGTTCCATTCCTTGATTCGTGCACTCTCAGGTCCTTGGTTATTAGCTCCCAATAACCTGTAAAAAAAATTGTAGCCTTATTTCTATGTTCCTGCAATATGAATCACAGGATTACAACTTGACAACTTTGACAATTTTGCTTCAAACTTTCTCTCCACTTGATCTTCAAGCTATAAATCTACAAACTTACATTTAAGAGGAGAAACTTGTTGATTGTTAGGGAATAGAGGTTTTCCTTAGTCAAACCCATTTTAGGTAATTAAACCAAATGATAAAATAATGAAATTGAAGCATGAAACATGAAACAATAAAATGTTGATACCTTGGAAGTTCACTTGGAATTTCAATATGCAAACTAACATGAGGTGGCCATGAAGAATGTAGAGCTTGATCTCTAATTATATGTGAAACAATGCTTGCAAGTAGATCCTCAATTCTACATCATAAATCTTAGCTCAACAACATGCTCGAATGCACTATGCCTTTGACATGATGAAATAATCTTGAATTATTGCAATAAAACTTCATTAATCTACCCTTTAATGCCTTTGAAATTCTCTTGTGATGTCTTGTGTAAGTGCTCTTTATTTCTTATGAAGCTCTAAGATTTCTTATGAAAACATTTTAGGTGAAACTATGTGAATTAACCTTATATTTATACTAAATCTAGAGATTAACCCCAAAATTCAAATAATTCAAGCCAACACAAGATCTAGGATTGAAAATCATTATAATCCCACCATAATTAAATTCAAAAATGGGTGTCCTATGTGAGGAGGACCCATTCGCCACTAAAGGTGAATTGGTCCTAGCATAATTTTCTAGGACCGTGCTTTGGGGGGATAAAACAACATCAAAAACCCACCTCAAAAATGTAAAAATAGGGATGTCCTATGTGGAGAGGACCCATTCACCACTAAAGATGAATGTGTCCTAGCACCATTTTCTAGGGCCACAAATTTTCCAAATTAAATGTCATGCAACGTCATTATTCATTTTTGGGATAGATCCTTCAAAAGGTGTAGTTAATAAGGCTTAAATTTTAATTAAAGGGTCCAATTAGGCTCAATTAACCACAATTAATTAATGAAACCCTAGATAAGTGTGAAAGTCTAATACAACACTTTACAACACCCTAAATAAGACACAAATAAAGTAAATTTTAGTTAAAAGGGACCTACATTCAATGTGAATGTGTACTATACATTACAACACTAAATCAAGGCATTATTTGGTTAATTTTATATAACTTATTCACAAATTAAGTGTGAAAAAGGGTTTTTTTTTCTACACTACACCTATTTACTAATACAATATGAGATTATCTGGGATCTTCTTAAAACCTAGCTAAAAGACAAACTACATGCATGATATGTGATCTAGTAGTAGTTAGGCATAGCAATCCACCAATCATTGATCTATATTTTCTATGATTAGCCTTAGGAGATTCATCAATTTTTCTCTACTTACAACCAATAACCATAGGGGTACATACTAGGTTAGAATCCGCCATTCTATACTTTTTAAATATTTCCTTGACATATTTTCACTATGTAATGGAAATACCTTTTCTTGATTGATTGATTTATAATCCAAGGAAGAAATTCATCTCCCCATACATTGACATTTGGCACTCTTTTTTCATCTCATCTAAAAACTTCTTGCACATAACTTCATTTCCTCCAAAGATAATGTCATCCACATACACTACCACAATCAATATTTTTTCTCCTTCAATCTTCAAGTAAATGTTTCTATCTGCAATACCTTTCCAAAATCCCTGTTGAGGAAAGTACTTATCTAACCTTGCATACCAAGCTCTAGGAGCTTGTTTGAGTTTGTGCAATGTTTTCTTCAATTTGCATACCATATCAACATCATATGATAACTACAATGCTTTTGGTTGATCAATTTATGCCTTTTCTTCCAACTTATTATTCAAGAACACAAAATTCACATACATATGATATAATTTGAAGTTTTTATGTGTTGTAAAAGCTAAAACATTCTAATGGATTCAATCCTTGCCACCAGAGTAAATGTTTCCTCAAAATATATTCCTTCTACTTGTGAGGAGCCCTTACACACAAGTCTAGCCTTGTTTCTAACAAATTTTCCATCCTCATTCAATTTGTTCCTAAAAATCCATTTAGTTCCTATCGCATTCATATTTTTCGGTCTTCAGACTAATTCCCAAGTCCAATTCTTCTCAATCTATTCCAATTCTTATTTCATAGACTTGATCCAATTCTCATCTTTACATGCCTCAGTCACTACTTTAGGTTCCACCTCTTAAAGTAAACATAAATTTAACTATTCCTCTGTCATACTTGCTTTCTTCCTTGTCAACGCACCTTTTCTCTTATCTCCAATGATCTAATCTTAAGAATGGTTCTTCTCCACATACTTAGAAGTCTAAGGGATCTTTTCTAGAGATTCTTCCTCTTCAACTATCATCTCTTTTTCTTTCTATTCATCCTTTTCTTCTTCAATGTAAGGGGATTCATCAGATTCATATCCTTTTATCAGTACTTAAATCTGTAGTGGTTCTTAATCCAGCTTAACACTTTCACATTCAATAATTTTATTTATCCTTTTATTATAGCACAAGTAGGCATTGCTTATTGTAGAATATCCAAGGAATATTCCTTCATCAAATCGTTCAAAAAACTTTCCTAAGTTTTCTATATCTCTTCTAATATAGAATTTTCTTCCAAAAACTTTGAAATACTTTATAGTAGGAGGTTTACCATACCATAACTCATAGGGAGTCTTTGAAAGAATGACTCTTGCTTGACCTCTATTAATTATGTAGACTATAGTATGAATTTCTTCTCTCCAATAGATATCTGATAGATTTTCTTCATTCATCATTCTCCTAGTCATTTCTTGAACTATTCTATTCTTCCTCTCCATTACTCCATTCTACAAAGGAGTTCTAGAAGCTAAGAAATGCCTCTTTATTCAACGTTCTTCATAAAATGTGTTAAACTCATTGGAGGTCAATTCACCACCTCTGTCGGACCTTAAGCACTTGATTTTTACATCCATGTTTCATTCTCAACTGTAGACAAATGTTTTAAACCTATCTAGGGATTATAGTTTTTCTATAAGAAATTTCACCCAAGTCATTCTAAAATAATCATCAATTAAAGCATGAAATACTTGTCACCATATGAGCTTCTTATTCTAGTAGGTCCATACAATTTTGTATGCACCAACTCCAAAGGACCTATGGTAGAATATTCCTTAGTCTTGAACCTCTTCTTTGTTTTCTTACCAACTTGACATTCTATGCAAATTGTATTGATCGGTTTTGTAATATTTGGTAGATCTCTCACAAAATCAATAGAACTGACCCTCACTAGTCTATCAAAATTTATGTGACCCATTCTTCTATGCCATAGCCAATTTTAATTGATTTGAGACATAAAGTGCTTAGGAGCACTACCTTTGAGATGATAAACATTATCTTTTATCCTAGCTCTAGCATCAACCAGAGTGTGAGATCTTCCTTTTCTAATTTCACAACCACCATCCTAAAACATAATATTATATCCTTTTCTACACATCTATCCTACAATTGGTAGATTATTCTAGAGACCTTTCATATAAAAAACATCAAATGTATTATGCTTTCCATCAAAACTAATTAAACCTTTTCACAAATCTTAACAGATGTATCATCACCAAACTTAACAAACTTACTCTTATCACCTATCATATAATTTGAGCATCCACTATCAATTATCCAATAATTTCTTTCTTCTCTTGCATGATAAGAAGTCACCATAGTTCCTTCAATGTTATGACTTGTTACCTAAGCACTTTCCTTCACACATCTTTTAGGATTAGCAGAATTAGTTCTAACTTTTAGATCCATGAACAAACACTCATAACTATCTTTGATTGGACATTTGGAAGTATAATGACCTATCTTTTCATAATTGAAACACTTAAAGGGTAACTTACCTCTGTATTTTTTAGTTTCCTTTTCAATCTCTTTATAATTTATTTTTCTACCTCATCAAGATCATCCAGATCTGATTCATCATCCTTCTCTTCTTTGCAAACTTTAAAGGAAGTTTCATTCTTTGTAGTATCTTGAACAAACTCTATCTATTGATAAGAAATTAAAGCACAAAACATCTGATCTCTAGAATAATTACCTAAATTTTGAGCTTCCTCAATAATAGAAACTTTAGAACTATAAGTTTTAGGAAGAGTTCTAAGTACCTTATTTATAAGTTCACTTTCTTCTAGCTTACCACCAACACCATTGATGTCATTGAAAATTTCATCCACTCTGCATATGTAGGCAGTAATATCTTCATCTTCAAACATCTTTAGGGTTTCAAATTTGGCTTTGTAGTTTTGTATCTTTTCTTGTTTGACCTTATCATCTCCTTCATAAATACTTTGTTGAATGCACAAGACAACTGAGAGGGGGGGTGAATCAATTATACATTAAAACATCAAAATACTCATTAACATTTGGATTTGCATTAGTCCATAAACCCTTAAAACTCTTATCATGAATTAGTAGAATGTAAACATGAGAAATAGTAATAAAAATGCATCCAAACACATGAGAAAACTATATTTACATGGAAAACCCAAGAAGGGAAAAAATGTGAGGATTAGCTCACAATATAAAATAATTGCAACATTGAATGTAATAAGCTCATTGTTGAAGGGCTCACTTTACAAAAGAAAGAAGGGCTCAATGCCAACAGATCACTACCAAAATGGAAATAAAAATAAAGAATAATGTTATAATGAGAAATCCATCTCATATCGACAAAAAAGTTTCACCACTACTTCACCAAAAAATTCACACTCTCTCTAAAATGTAGACACCTTCTGCTGACTACTTCTAGTAGTATTAGGAATTAAATCTCACTCTAAATTTCATAGTTTCACACTTCACACATCAACACTTCACATTACACACTACACACATATTTCCTCCATCAAATCATCACTCATATATACCATCCTCAACCTTGAAAAAAATTTGAAGGTCAAATATGCACCACAAACATGCAAATTCAAATTAGGTCAGCACCAAAACATTCTAATGGTGGAAAAGAATGAATTTGGGCCACAACATACCTTAACTCAGACCAAAATATACACATACATACCATACTTCACTTTCAAAAACACCAAATCATATCCATAATTAATGTAAACACCCAAGGTCGATTGAACCTTTGTTAACACAATTAAACTTTAAGTATACACTTCATTTGATCCAAGGAAGACTTGCATAACACACACATCACTTTAATACAATCTAGAATATTCCATCAACACCCTAAAATCCAAAAAATCCTTCACAACATGATACACCAAAAGAACATATTCATCTTACATAACCAACTAACCTTAAGCACACTGCAACACCTGAATCCAACCTTGTGGAGCACCAAAAATCAAACCACTCATATTGAAGATAGATACTAGTAATATAAGCACACTTCCATATCCACAAGACTAGAAACCAAACTACAAATAAATGCATAACAAAACCATTTCTCTCAGACAACACTTCTTGCATTGTTCACACATTGGTGGTGAACACAACTTTCTTCAAGCACAATGGTCTAGAACCTAAAACTCTAGATATAACACCTTTGAAAACCTCTCAGATTCATATTTATACTACATAAGTAGATCTTCAACCATGAATAAATTTGGAGAAAAAGAATTAACACCACTATGCCACATTGAACACTCTTCACCACACTATTTCCTCTTTTATTCAAATTTTCTCAAAAGCACTTGTAAACCACACACCAAAAACTCAAACTCAACATTTTAAACACTTTTACATCAACTCAACCATACAGGAGGTTGAACATTACCAACACATTCTCATAAAAGAAACACTAGAGGTTGACATCAGTGATACTACTAATGAAAACATAATGCAACCAATTAAAGCATATCCATAGGTTAACATCAATGTAACACCAAATATATTTTGAAATCAATAACAACAAAAACTCCCAACAATCTCCCTCTTTGTCATTGATGGAAACACATGGAAAAACATCAACAACAAAAACAACTCTAATCACCAACTCATATGCTCTACCATAGTGCACACTGCTCCCCCTTACACAAGCATATACTTTTCAACACTTTCTCTTTAACCTCCTTACTTCATTTTTTTTTTAGTTAACTCTCTCTCCCCCTTTGATATCAATGGAAAAGGACAACATACCCTTTGAAATAAATCACATAGGTATCTACTCTACAACTTCCTTTTCTTCTACTACAGTTTTCTTTCTTCACACCTTCTCCACACACTACACAATATACTTCACTAACCAACAACAACTGCACATATCATTTGACACAACTAACAAAGGAAAAAACTTGTAGACCACGCAATGACAACATTTAATCATCCTAACTGCAATAATAAAAAATTCTACTACCTACTCCCCCTGAGAGGTAGCCACCAACATTAGTAAAAAATAAGGGATGAATCTTGAGATCCACTAGATTGATGTATATCCTTATGCATCTAGTTGAAAGAAGGGGAAATAACCCCTAGATTCTCATGTAGATACTCAAAATTATCCTTAGGTAGAGACTAGATGAAGATATCTTCAACTTAATCCTTAGTAGGCACATATTCCAACTTTACCTCATTATTTACAACCTTCTCTCTCAAAAAGTGACATTGGGTTGAAATGTGCTTTTTCCATGAATGCATTACTAGATTCTTTGAAATATTGATAGCACTTGTATTATCATAGAAGATACAAATAGGTTCATCATATACCACTTTTATATCCTTCAATTTTTCTTCATCCACAACATCTATGTGCATCATGATGTTGCAGCAATGTATTTTTCCTCTACAGTAGATAATGACATTGAATCTTTCTTCTTGCTTAGCCAAGACACCAACCCATTTCCAAGAAATAATGTACCACCACTTGTAGTTTTTTTGTCATCCACACAACCTGCCTAATATACATCTATATAACTTCTTAGAGAGAAATCAATATCCTTTGGATATGACAAGCCATGTTTGGAGTGCCCTTTAAATATTTGAATATCTTATTCACTGCTACCACATGTGACTCTCTTGGATCTTCCTAAAATCTAGCCACAAGAGAAACTACATGCATGATATTAGGGCTAGTAGTAGTTAGATATAGTGGTCCTCTAATCATTGATCTATGTTTTCTCTAACCAGCCTTAGGAGATTCATCATTCTTGCTTAATTTTCAACCAGTAACCATAGGATTACATACAAGTTTAGAGTCTTCCATCCCAAACTTCTTTAGCATTTACTTGACATAATTTGATTATGAAATGAATACCACTTTCTTTGTCTAATTGATTTAAATTCCAAGGAAGAAATTCATCTCCCAAACATAGACATCTCAAAATCCTTTTGCATCTCTTCTACAAATCTATTGCACATAATTTCATTACCTCCAAATATTATATCATCAACATACACAACCATAATCAAGATTTGATATTTTTTAACTTTGAAATAAAGATTACTATTTTTGGTACTTTTATTGAATGCTTGTTGTAACAAGTACCTATATACAATCTTGCATACAAAGCTTTAGGAGCTTTCTTGAGTCCATATAATGCCTTCTTCAATTTGCAGACCATATCAGGATTATTTGATAATTGAAAGCCTTCTAGTTGTTCAATATAAACCCCTTCTTCCAACTCAACATTCAAGAGTACAAAATTCACATCCATCTAATATATTTTGAAATTCTTATGTGTTGCAAAAGAAAAAAAACATCCTAATATCTTCTATTCTTGCTAGCAAAGAAAAATTCTCCTCAAAATATATTCCTTTTACTTATGATTAGCCTTTACACACAAGTATTTCCTTGTTTTTTGTGAATTATCCACTCTCATTCAACTTGTTTTGGAATACCCATTTAGTTCCAATCACATTTTTTTTGTAAGTATTGGGACAAGTTACCAAGTTTAATTCTTCTCAATCTGCATTAATTCTTCTTCTATAGCCTTGATCCAATATTCATCTTGTCATGCCTCAATGACTATTTTAGGTTCAAATTTGGAAAGTAAACATAAGTTAACATGTTCTTCTATCATATCATGTTTTCTTAATGTCAATACACCTCTACTCTTGACACCAATGATTTTATCTTCTCAATGATTCTTCTACACATACTTAGAGGTCTTAAGGATATTTTTCAGAGCTTCTTCCTCGTCAACTTGCACTTCTTTTAAAATACCATCATATTTATGTTCTTCTTTGGAAAATGAATCATCTGATTCATATCCATCTATCATCACTAAAATTTTGTGTAAGTCTTAATCCACTTTGACACTTACACTTTCAACAATATTTTTCAACCTCTTGTAGCACTAGTAAGCCTTGTTTCTTGTAGAATATCCAAGGAAGATACCTTCATTAGATATTGCATCAAAGTTTCATAAGTTTTCTTCATCTCTTCTAATATATAGTTTTCTTCTGAACACTTTGAAATATTTCATAGTAGGGGTTCTTCCATACCACACCTCACAGGGAGTATTTGAACTACTTGTCCTTGCTTGTGCTTTATTAAGTTTATAGAATACAGTATGAATTGCTTCTCTCTAGTAAACATTTGATAGATTTTCTTCCTTCATCTTTGTCCTTGCTACTTCTTGAATAGTCATATTATTCCGTTCCACAACTCCATTCTACTGAGAAGTCTTAGGAGCTGAAAATTGCCTCTTTATTCCATGATCTTCACAAAAAGTGTTAAACTCATTGGTGGTGAACTCTCCACCTCTATCAAATATTAAATTTTTTATTTTCATATTCATTTCATTCTCAACCATAGCTTTGAATGCCTTAATCTTCTCTAATGCTTCTAGTTTTTGTTTGAGAAAATTAAGACAAGTCACTCTAGAGTAATCATCAATTAATAGCATGAACTACATGTCACTTTGATTATTTGGTTTTGGTAGGTCAACAAAGATCCATATAAACCAACTCCAAATGACTGAAAGAAGATTGTTCCTTGACTTTGAAACTCTTTCTAGCTTGCTTCCCAATTTGACATTCCTTGTAGATAGCATTGATAGGCTTTGTAATCTTTGAAAAATCTTTCATTTGAACTGATATTCACTAGGCTATCAAAATTTATGTGACACATTATTCTATGCCATAGCCAAAATTTTATTAATCTTCTTCATAAAGCATTGACCATTTGCACCCTTAAGTTGATAAACATTTCCTTCTATCTTTATTCCTATTGCAATCACAGTTTCAGATTTTTTCTATTACCACAACCATTTTTCAAAAACACAATATTATGTCCTTTGTTACAAATTTATCCTACACTCAAAAGGTTATGTTGAATCTACCCTTAACATAGAGAACACCATCTATATTATACTTTCCATCAAAACTGATTGAACCTTTTCCACATATCTAAGAAAATGTATCATCACCAAACTTAATTAATCCACCTTCAAACTTCTCAAGCTTAAAAAACTTACTCTTATCACCTATCATGTGATTTAAGCATCCAATATCAATGATCCAATTATTCTTCTCTTCCATTGCATGAAAAGAAAACACCATTCCTCCTTCAATGACATGACCTACTTCCAAAGCACTTTCCTTCAAACATCTCTCAAAGTTAGAAGAATTAGTTCCAACATTTAGAACCATGAACAAGAATTCATCATCTTTATCATTTAGACTTTCCTTCAAATATCTTTCAAAGTTGGTAGAATTAGTCCCAATATTTAGAGTCATGGACAAGCATTCATCATCTTTATCATCAAGATAATTAGATTCATCATCAATATACTGGCATCTTCTTTAACATAATAAATTCTCTTATTTGATTTACCTTTATTCTCCTTAGGTCTATCTATTGAAGCTTTGACATGACATATTGAAGCATGATGACCAATTTTTCCATAGTTAAATCATTTGAAAGGTAACTTACCTCTTTATTTTCTTGTTCCCTTTTTAAATTTCCTCACAAATTTTTCATCTACATCATCAACATCATCCTGGTTTGATTCCTCATTCTTCTTTGCTTTGATGAATTTAAAAGAAGTCTCATTTTATACATCACTTGGACCAATCTCTCTCACTTCAAAAGTAGTTAATGCACCAAACAATTGATCTCTAGAATAATTATTCAAATTTTAAACTTCCTCAATAGCATAAACTTTATGGCTATAAGATTTAGTAATAGTTCCTAGTACCTTCTTTACCACCTCATCTTCATCTAGATTTCTACCAAGACCTTTCATGTAATTGATAACTTAGTCCAATCTATGCATGTAGCTTGTAATATCTTCATCTTCTATCATCCTTAGGCTTTCAAATTTGATCTTTAGATTTTGCATTTTTTCTTCTGTGACGTTATCTCCTTCATAGATACTTTCCATATTTTTATAGATTTCAAAAGTAGTTTTAAGACTCATAACATTCACAAGTTTTGAATTAGAAGGACCACTCAAAATGGCATAAATTTATTTTCCATTTTTCTCATATGCCTTGATTTCATTGTTAGTACTCACACCATTTAAAGGAATTATATACTAGTTTGAACAAATTTTCAAACTCCAAACCCTAGAGACATAAGGAAACCTTCCATTCTCATCTTTCAGAAAGCATAATCAAATCCATCTAAAAAAAGAGCCTCCTTCTTGTGTGCCATCCTAGATCTATGTCAAGTGGATAATATTTCTTCTAAGGAACCTTGCTCTAATACCAATTGTTGAATGCACAAGACAACTATGAGGGGGGATGAATCAGGTGTACATTAAAATATCAAAACCCTCATTAACATTTATATCTGCATTAGTCCATAAACCCTCAAAACCCTTATCATCTATTAGTAGAATGTAAACATAAGAAACAATAATACAAACACATCCAAACACATGAGAACACCAAATTTACATGGAAAATATAAGAAGGGAAAAACCACAATGATGATTAGCTCACAATATAAAGTAATTGCAACACTAAATACAATAAGCTCACTCCTAGAGGACTCACTCCCCAAAAGAAAGAAGGGATCACTGCTAAAATGGAAAGAAAAACAAAGAAGATTGTTAAAATAAGAAATTCATCTTGGAGCAACAGAAAAGTTCCACCATTTCTTCACCAAAAAATTCGCACTCTCTGTAGAATGTAGACACCTTCTACTCACTTCTTCTAGTAGTATTAGGTATTAAAGATGAAACTACATTTCACACTTTTTCACTTCACATATCAACACTTAGCATTACACACTAGACACATATTTCATCCATTAAATCATCACTTATATATACCATCCTCAACCTTGAAAACAATCCATAAGGTTGGCTATGCACCACAAATGTGAAAATTCAAATTAGGCCAGTACCAAAATATTCCCACAATGGAAAGGAATGAAGGTTGACCACAACATACCTTAAATGAGATCCAAATACACACATACACACCATTCCACACTTTCACAAACATAGAAGCATATCCACAATTAGTGTAAACACCCAAGGCTAGCTAAACCTATGTTAACACCATTAAACATTAATTACACACTTCCTTTGATCTAAGGATGAGTCATGAGCCACACAAATAAATTTGACATAATCTAGAATATTCCATCAACACCTTGAAAATTAAAAAATCCTTGCAACATTATACAATAGAACATATTCATCTTGCATAACTAGCTAACCTTCAATACACTGCAACACTTGAATCAAACCTTGTAGAGCAACAAAACACAAACCACTCAATCTAAAGATAGATACTAGAAATATAATCAAACTTCTAGATCCATAAGGCCATAAACCAAAATATAGAGAAATATGGCACAAAACCATTTCTCCTAGACAACACTACTTACACAGTTCACACACTAGTGAACAAAACTTTCTTTGCAGAATGATCTAGAACTTGAAAATATGTATATAACACCTTTGAACACCTCTAAGAAAAATATCTAAACCACACAATAATATATTCAGCCATGAAGAAATGTGAAGAAAAACATTGAATACCACCCTATCACACTGAACACTCTTCACCACACTGTTTCCTCTTTTATTCGAATTTTGTCAAAAGCACTTGGAAACTAGACACCACAAACTAAAACTCAAAATTTGAAACCCTTCTACAAAAAATTAACCAAACAAGAGATTGAACATTACCAACACATGCTCATGAAAGAAACACTAGAGGTTGACATCAGTGATACTACTAATGACAACTTAATGCAACCAATCAAATCTTCTCTGTAGGTTGAAATAATTGCAACACCAAAGATCTCTTGACATCAATTACAAAACAAGCTTTCAACATACTTTCCAAAATTTTCTAGACATCTTTAGCTTATTTTATACTTCTTAGTTTTCCAAGTTTAGTATCAAAGAGGCCACTTAGAATAAAATTCCTTGCTTTACCATTTCTCTCATACTCTTTGATTTCATCATCATTTTTCAGACCAACAACATGTATAGTATATCCTTCTTCAACTGACTTCCAAACACCAAATCCAAGAGACACTAGAAAGGACACCATCATGGATTTCCAATAAGTATAACTCATTCCATCGAACATAGGAGTTTTGACACCCTTCTTGTGCACCATTCAAATCTACCTCTAGTGCTTAAGCTTTCTCCAAGGAACCATAACTATGATATCAATAGTTAGATGCAAAGGAAAACTGAGAGGGGGGTGAATCAGTTGTATACTTAAAAACATTCATTCCTTTAATATAAATCAAACCCTTGTTGTCCCTTAAACCCTTATCATGCATTAGCAGAATGTAAACATATGAAAAAATAATGCAAATACATCCAAACACATAAGAACACTAGATTTACATACAAAAACCAAAAAGGGAAAAACTACAATGAGGATTAGCTCACATATATATGAATTGAAACACTAGATATAATTAGGCTCACTACCCAAAAAAAGAAGAAAGGCTCACTACCAAGAGGAAAGAAGATAGAAGAAATTTGTTACAAGGAGATTCACTATCTCAAGGAAATGGGAGAAATCCAAAATTGAAACCTTATGCCATCTGTAACCTTTGGCTCACTGCCTCCAACAACTTTAAGCATACTAAAAATGTAGACTCTTCTACTCAGTGCATTAGAGTCATAGGCATTAAGCTCACACTTTATTAACCACACTTAATCAAATTCACATATTTCACACACCTTCTATAGATCCACACACATATCCAAAAATTTACCTTATACATCATCCACGACCTAAAAAATCTCAATTAGGTCATCCTAAATAAAACCTAAACCATACAACACTGAAATAGGTCAGCACCAAACACCACCATGGTGGAAATAAGTTAATGATGACCACAAAAAGGGTTAACTATGGCCCTAATCCACATCACTCTACTACCCAACACATTCACAAGCACCTCCATAAATAGTGCTAGCATGCCACATTGGCCAAACTTGAACTAACACTAAAAGAAACAACATACACCCTTCTCTAGGTCATGTGGAACAAAAAAAACACTTTACTAACTCATTTGACTGCAAAATCTAATGAAATATGTATAATTTGATGTATTGTCGAGTGCTTGAAAAATTTGACGTGTAATTTTCAATTTTTTAAAAGTTTATCCCCGACATTCGTCAAAATTTTGACGAACCTGGGTTTCGTCAAAATGCCAACTATCAGTTTCGTCGAAATTTCAACAAACATGAAAAATAAGAAAAAAATCAAATTGTGGCCGACATAAAGAAAAGTGAGTTCATTGATTTATTGCGAAAGTGTTTTGATCTACTTGAGATAGTTTGTGGAGAACTAAGGACGATTTTCTTGGGAAAAATTAGAAAAAAATCAAGAAGATATTGCCAAGTTGAGGGTAGTCATTATCTTTTTGTAGAATTCAGTTGTGAAGTCAGATTTGTAGTTCAAGGTTTGAAAATCATATTTTAAAGAAACATCTCATCAGATTTCATTTTTATAGGTTTAGGGTTTTGAGAATTTTGTTGGTGTAATTAATATTTAATTACACTTTGCATAAGTTTACTTAGGATTTATTTAATTCCTAAGTTATAGGTTCTTATCTTTATCTTGTTGCTCAAGATAAGATTAGGGTTATGCATCTTTTCTTTTATAAAGAAAATTATCTCTTGTAATATTTTGTACTTCGAATATATCAGTTTGTACATCTTTTGCAAATCTCTGCTTTTTCATTTTTCTCTTATGTGGAAGGTGATTTTTCTGGTTTGCAATCAGATCTTGGTTTCTAACATGGTATCAGAGCCTCAATTTTCAGCCCCTTCTCAACTTTTTCAGAGGAATACAGTGCAAAGCTCGTTCGAGGTCCCTCAAGGGTTTCATTCCTTGAGCATCTTTATGCAGTGTCTTGGATAAGATTAGGGTTTTTCATTGGATTCAGAGCACTGGATTCAAGATTAGTGTTTTTTCTAATAGATCTGGGGGTTGCCTGATTTTCAGAGCACTTTGGGCCCAAATGGACCACACTGTTGGATTCGCAGTGCCTAAAAACCCCTATTTTCATATAAATTTTGTTTGATTTGGACACAGTTGTCAAGAGAGGCAAAATTTTTTTGCCTAAGGGCCGTACGGCCCCCAAGCACAGTTTTTGAGGCATGCCATATGAAAAAAATTCAAAAAAATATTTAAAAAATCAAGATTTTTGGTGCAGGGTTTGCTCAGCTAGCACAAATGGAACCCACCACTTGGCAGCCAATGGGAAGCCACCATCGAACCACTGCCACCAGTTTGCCACTCCTTTGTTCAGCCCCTGAGGGCTTACTTCACCGAGCACTCGGTCCTATCAGCGCCCGTGAGCCGAGTTCTCATCCCCTTGCCGGATCTCTAGCCCCAGCCCTAGTTATATCAGCGACTGAGGGCTTCGGTCTAGCCCCCTGCGCACTAGCCCTTGGTCCTACATCTGACCAGGGGCCTAATATTTTTAGCCCCCGAGGGCTCTGGAGGACCTTATTGGGTGAATCAAACTTTTTTGGAGCAGTTTCGTGGAAATGTGCATAACTTTCACATACGACATCATTTTTTTGCAAATGAGATATCGCCAGAAAGATGTTTCCGAGGTCTACACAATGGAGGAGGTGTGATTTTCTGGTTTTGCCTTTTTGATGTCGTTTTCAGCCTTGGAAGTCAGATTATGTTGTTTTCACTCCAGGAAGCATATCTTTTGACTCACTTTTTCATTTTTTCACGATTTTCACAGTCTTGGAAAGCTAGTTTCGACCTCTATGTAGATATGAGGCCATTTACAAAATTTGTGTACCTTATTTTATGCATGCATTCATTTTTTTTTGTTGCACTAGGTTTGCATTTTCACTTATGTTTCTGTAGCTTTGCATTCTCTCCTTATGTAATCATTGAGTATTGTAATAAAGAACTAATATAAAGTTCCATTAAGGGGGGTTCTTGCATCCATCTTTTGTATTGGTGACAACTCACATGAGTTTTTCTAGTTTCTTGTTGTTTCCTTTTAGCTTCTTTCTTGCTTAGCTAGACACATCATTGGTTTGCTTCGGTTCACACTTCACATTAGGATTATATGGTTCTTGATCCACATTGGTTTAGATCTTTCTCATTTAAGGGCCATGTTTTTTATGGTTAATGTTCTAGAATCTTGATGGTACTCATCCTATGGGCAGTTTTAGTTTCAGTTTGGCATTGGCTTCAAGAGGCACAACTTCCACATTTGTCATCATTATGGGTCCTTTCGTCCTTTCATCTACTATTGCTTACAGATTCTAGGGTTGATCCAGTATGTGAGTTTTCAGTGCTCCTTGGCATCGGGTCTGTTGTTGCATTTGTGATTCCAATATGGTATTTTGCAAACAAAAGTATCTTTCTTTGCTTGCCAGATTTGGGGTTCTAGTGTTGCTTCATCAGATTTATTCTAGTGCTTCTTCACAATAGTTCATCTCATTGTAGGGGGGTTTTGTCCCACTGGGTTTTCCTTCTCTACCTCATCTTTGCATTTGTACATGAGTACCTGATCAGGCCTTGCTTTTAGGACTCATATTTGCATAATAATCTGCTTCTCCCTAAGTTGCACTTATGGGGGTGTGTTGGTGTAATTAATATTTAATTACACTTTGCATAAGTTTACTTAGGCTTTATTTAATTCCTAAGTTATAGGTTCTTATCTTTATCTTGTTGCTCAAGATAAGATTAGGGTTATGCATCTTTGCTTTTATAAAGAAAATATTTATCATGTAATTAATGAATTCTCGAATAATAATTATTTGCACATCTTCTAGCAAATCTCTACTTTTTCTATTTTTCTCTTTTGTGGAAGGATATTCTGGTTTACAAATTTGATCTTGGTTTCTAACAAATTTCATGTCCAAATTTTGTTGTGTAGAATCACCATAAGATCACAACCAAGGAACATATTCTTGTGTCTGTAATTATGTGATCCATAACTCTATTAGTCATGTGGCACAATTGTGCTATAAAAAATATAGGATGCGTTCATGTGTGACCCAATTTTAATGTGGCTATGTTGTGATAGAAATGGAGGCACTCATATAATGTAGTTAATTCAGGTTGTATAATATAGGTGTCAATCATCTTTGGGTGCATTCAGGTTATCTCAAGTTTAACAGGTTATGATGCAATTATAGCATGATCGAAGAGTGATTACCTCTTGCTATAATAAAGAGCCTATAACTCTGGTTGATATGTAGAGTGGTTGTGTTATATCAATTATGTAGTGCATTCAAGCACAACCCATGTTTAATGGACTATTCTAGAGAGTGATCAAGATTTTCTAAACCTTATGAATGTTACATAAAAGTGTATAGCTTAAACTACAAACCAAGTTTGTTACATACTTGAATGCAATCTTGGGTTACCACAAACTATAATAATGTGATCTGCTAATAACCATTACGGAAAGTATTAAAGCAAGACCCATGCTATATAGGATACATTTCCTTGATCAAGTTTACATACCTTAATGATCAAACACAAGCTTCCCACACACTCTAGGATACAATCCAAGATCATACCACAACTTTTTCAAGACAACTAATTTCCTGACCCAAGATTTAAGGGTTTTTTTTAATACCAACAAAAGCATTGGTAAGAGCATGATTAGGGTAAAAACCCTAGGCCTCCGTAGAAATATAAACAATAACTCTAGCGGATCAGTGAGGTTACAATACTAGAAAGATTGAGACATTGTAGCTAATAACAAAATCTTGCAATCTAAAGATTGTAGCAAATAAAAAACACACTATGTAGCTTAGTTACATTTGTAAATGCAATCTACGGTAAAGAAGAATGATAGTCACTTGAGATGTGATAGTAAAAAAGAGGCTGAGCAGTGACAAGATAATAAAGTTCAAACCTTGCATAGTAAAGTGGATATTTTAACAGTGAGTTTCCTTACCCCCTTGTTGACCTTAAGGGTTTTTCAAATCTTTTTGGTAATGTTAGACAACACAAATACAATAAGGGAATGACTGTCCAAATAAAGTAATAGTGGTAATCATAGGTTCAATGTTTCTTCTTAGCCATTAATGTATAATGGAGGGAGTGGATTGCATGTTTGAGCAGTGTTTTGAGACTCATCAAAGATGGGAGAATAGTGAATAATACCTTGTGGATTGTGAATTAGTGTCAATAAGGTTGAAGGATTTTAAGATCTACCATACAATGAAACAATGAGTCCCTTGTAGTAAGTAGGAAGTATATAGGGCATATTTTGATTTTATAGAAGGATGCTCATGAAAGGAATCTTCAAGTGATAGCGAGTGAGTTGTTTGAGATTGCAGCTAAGGGTGCAATACCTAGTCTTAAAGGAAGTTAGCAAAGCAGTAAATTTGCAAGAAAATCAATTCATACACAAAAAACAATTCACAATGTTATCTTGCATAATGCCTTGTGTTTGAAGACAAAAATCTCATTGTATCTTGATGAAAGTGGTGACCTTAATGGTTAATCACTGACAACCATGATTTTGAAACATGCTATTGTGCTTATGGAGGCAACATTTTAGCAAGGCAGTGAGTGGTGGTTTGGAACAATGGAAGGTATGAAGGACTTGTTTTATATGCATACTATGCAGTCTAGCTTAAGACACCGTTCTTAGAAGAGATTGAAGGTGGATTATGGAACTCAAGGGTTACCATGAAAAGGATTAAAGAAAAGATTGAGATCTATTTAAAAGCCACAGTCATGAAGATATTAAAGATGTCACATGCAAAACCCTAGTAGCTAGAGTAATGAATACAGTGCCAAAGAGGATAGTGTGCTGGGGAAGATTTAGGAGATCTCCACATTATCTAATTATAGGGAAATACATCATTTATTTATTTTTTAATTAAAATAAATCATTCTAAACCCTATATAGGATACATTGATACTTCAAAATCCTCTGAAGGAATTTGAGATTATGAAAATATATGTCAAGTAAATACCTAGATTACAAATAGTAGCGAGAACAATGTAAGATTTGTTGAGTAGAGTAGGGATGAGATAAGCAGCAATGAATCCTATGCCTCCTTTCACACACATCTCCTCACTGTTCTCTGTCATTATTTATAGAAACACTTCTCCATTTTGGCAGTCTATGCTTGAAAATAATGTTTTGACGAAGGTTTTAGAGTATGTTTATTAAAAAGAAAACTCCATTTTGGTGGGCTACGCCTGAAAATAAGATTTTGACAAAAGTTTTTGGGTATGTTTATTAAAGTTTTAGAGTATTTTGGTAGGCTATATTCTTGATTCCTTAAATGATTTATTCAAATGGATTGTGACTAAATAAATGACCAACTATTTAGTCATTTTTATTTGTGTGACTAAATAATTTTTAATCAACGACCAAACTAGTAATTTATTTACTCATTTATAGCTGAGTTGCAAAAAATGAGTAGAATTTAGTCATTTTTAGTTGTTGTGACTAAAAGTTCTAGTCACCTAGTCATTTATTTGCTAAATTCTACTAGTGTGTGCTTCCTTGCGTGATTAGGGCTCTCTCAATGTTGAGGGCCCTTGGGATAAACTCGTCATAAGAAGTGAAACATTGCATCTTTAACTAAAAGGATAGATCTGTATTGACATTAGCAATGATGATTCTGACTTGTTGCTCCTTAGGAATGGGTCACTTGCTCTTACTAGCTCACTACCTCCATCATTGTAGGAAGTTTGCAATCAAGTTCAATATTATGATTTTAGGAGTCTTAATGGTTGGAAATCATAGTAAAATCATAATTTAATAAGTTTTGGAATTAGCATTTTAAAGTGTTTTTGGGGTCATTAACTTCAGACTATCTTCTCTTTTGTAGGGGTGGTTGCATGTCAAATTTTTTTGGTGTAAAATATCAGAATTATTAGATTTTGTTACTTGTCTATGAATAAAAATCATTGAAGTGTGAGTTTGATATTTTTTGAAGATCTAAATAGTCAAGCTTGGTAAAGAAAAATCATGTAAGATAATATTAGTCCAGAACAAAATCAAGAGACACTTGATAGATTGTGGGCTAGATTGAAAAGAAAGGGTGATGGGAAATGTTATTATCCTTGCAATAATTGCAAGGGCTTAAAAATGAGATAAATTTTAATCACAACAATTGAGAAAAATTGTAGGCAACATGGTCACGTTGAAGGGGGGGCCATGATTATCATCCATTGGTAAGTTCATTATATGTGTTTATATTGATTGAATTTGTAAATGTTTAGATCATTTTAATATTTTATATATAATCACTTGATCATGATCATGGTTTATTTGTGTCTATCATTATTATAAAGGTGGGGCGCCCTAGGGTAGATGATATGGATTATCATGGCCCGAAGAATCTGGTTTTGCAAGCGAACGAACATGGAGCTGTGAATATCAAAGTTGAAGTTAATGATCCTATGGAAGAAGATGATCATACACCAAAAAACACAGTTGAAGATGATGTTACAAATACATTGATCCATGACACATTTAGTGGTAGAACTAATCATTATGATCAAGATGAATTTGATGATGTTCATGATTTACTTGTACTTGAGAAGGAATACGAGCCCCTTTATGAAGGCTCCCAAACAACTCTTCTCTTTGATGTATTTTTGCTATTGAACTTGAAGGTTATGAATGGTTTATCAAACATAGCAATCTCACAGATGTTAAGGTATGTCATATATGTCATCCTTTTAAATCTATTTTAATTTTTGTTAGTTCATCACTAGTAAATAAATGATGAAATATGTACCATTAATATTCTTTATATTAACAAATTATTTTTTGTTGTAGATTGATTGGTAAATTTTTGTTACCACAATCAAATATTTTACCTTGCTCATAATAAGATTTATCTATTGCGAAAGATATCATAATGAAGTATCAAGCAATAAATGCATGTCCCAATGATCATATTATATATCATAAACAACAAGAATTTGCAATAGAATTCCTAGAATGTCATATCAGTAGATATTGAATAGATCAACTAACAAAAAAGGTGTCTCGCAAGGTTCTTCATTATATTCCCATTATTCCACATATGCAATGATTATTTAGGTGTGAAAGCTTAGCGCAATTTATGGATTACCATGCACGAAATAGAAGTGGAGCTGACATTCTTTGAATTCTTGTGGATGGTTTTACATTTAGGGACATGGAGGAAAAATTGCCACACTTTAAAGAAGAACCTCATAATCTCAGGCTTTCATTAGGAGTGGACGACGTCAATCCATTTGGAGAGATGAGATCTATTTACTCGGTGTGGCCTATTTTTGTTATCAACAATAACATTCCTCCATGGATTTCAATAAAGAGGGAGCACATAATGTTGTCAATGATTGTTCCAGGTATTTGTTTACATCAATTTTATTTAATGTATTAGCATCTCATTTGTCTTATTTGTTGCATAATGACTTTTTTTTTTTCATTCAATAGTCATGTACATTAATTTATATATATTGCAATAAAATGGTTATAATAATTATGTAATGTTTATATTCATTCAACTAGGTAGGTACCAAGTTAAATATATGAATGTATATATCGAGCTTTTTATTGATGAGTTACTAAAGTTATGGAATAGTGTCACTATGTATGATGTCTCTAGACCAATAGGACAAAGACAATTTCAATTCCATGCAATACTTGTATGGACAATTCATGATGCCCCAGGGCTAACACATTTTTGTGGTATGTTATAATGTTTGACTGCACTTTAACAATATTTAATTTGATGAAGTAGATATCATGCATATTTTTAAAATAATCTATTCATTATATATAATTATAAAAATTGACATATTTAATCCAATTATATATGATCTTGCAGGTCTTCAAACAAAGGGAAAATTTGCATGTCCAATTTGTGGTGCAAAGATGAAATCTCATCATTCAACAAGTTTAGGAAAGAAGGTGTTTGATGAGTATAGGCACTTCCTCCATAGAAATCATAAGTATCAAACTATTGAAAAACATCATTTCAATGGGAAAGAGGAAACTACATCAAAACCATGAAGAATGACACCTCACCTATGGAAGTTGGAATATAATAGAATCAATCGTCAAGGTTATACATTAGATCAAATTGTTTATCTATCACATATGATATGTTTTGAATTTATATTTTTATATTGTGTTTTGTTTACTCATGTTGTAATTGACAATAATTTTCGTTGTTAATTTGTTTAACTTATATGCTTCATGAAGGTTGTCAAGGCACTAATAGCCAACTTCCATAGGGATTGAAAAGTTATCCCAGACAATTTAGTAGGTTGCCCTACTATGAGCAGCTACAAATTGTGCATTTGTTTGATACAATGTATATCAGAAAGAATATAACAAAAATGTTATGGAAAATATTGGATGGAAGGCATGATTAAGAAAAAATTGTTAAAATTTCTAGTGACATTCAGGAAGCCAATCATGCAATGAAAAATGTCATTCAATTAAATAGTGATGGAGACCAAATTAATATAAGTGCCCCTCCTTGGTTATTAATAGAGCAACAAAGAAATGTTATAAAAAAGGTCATACGAAAAATTTGATTTCCCACAGGATTTGCTACGAACATAAACAATATAATAACAAAGAAAGGTGAATTTGGGTCAGGGATGAAAACGCATTATTGACATACCTTCATTAAGGTAATTATTCTGGTATATTATATACACTTGTATAATGCATGTAATTTTTAGTGTATTGTGTTTACTACTTTTAGAAAAATAATGAAAAGATCATTTTATAATTGTTGTAGTACGTTCTACCTCTATCTCTCCTAGACAACTTTGACAACAATGTCAAGCAAGTTATATATGAGGGTGAAGCCACAATAGTGGTTTACAATTTGATGGAGGAAGGAAAACTGAGAAAAAACAACCCCATGGTTAAAAAAGTGATTTTGGGGGTTCGTACGAACCTAGAAGTTCGATCGAACCAAAAATGGGTTCATTTGAACCTGGGTTCGAGTGAACCCCTTAAAAATTTTGTGGCCAAAAAATAAAAGAAAAGCATATGAAAGGGGTTCGAGTGAACCCCCTTGAAGAGGTTCACTCGAACCGGGTTCAAGTGAACCATAGTTTGAATGAACCCCTAAGGGTTCGCTCGAACCCCCCTAAATCCTTATCCCCTCCCTAAAGCACACAAAAAACCTAAAATTTGGCACTTCAGAGCTCGGGTTGAGGATGAAAATGGAGGAATCTTCACAAGCCCAACTAGAATCAGGTAGTCCTTATAACGAGCTATCCAATGAATATAATTTTAATATGTTTTGGTTTTATTATGTATTTTTTTTAGTTTTATTAAACATAGGTTTTTCATCAAAAACAAAGGTCTTTGTTTTGCACATGTGGAAAAATAGCAGATTATCAAAAAAAATTGAAAAATATGAGTGCACTAGATATTGAAGTCCTTGATCCACCAAAAAAAAGAAAATTGAATTTTGATATATACAAAAAAAGTTATGCATTAGACGGTCGTGCTATGTCTGAATTGTAATTAGTTTTACTTCAAAACTTGATTAAAGAAAAAATATTCAATAACAAAATGTCTAACCAAATGGAAGCACTAGATATCAGAGTTACAAATCTAAATTTGAAAGAATTATAATTTTATCCTTCATGGAAAAAAAAGTTATGTGTTATATGATGTGCGCCACTTTTTAAAAATGTTGTTTTCTAGAAAAAACTAGTTTTTGTGGGAGATGGAAAATGAAGTGCAATCTAATTCCAAAAATTTTGAAAACAATATTTTTAGAATCTACAGACAAAATATGACGAGACTCCAGTTTGCATCATCTTCAAATTCTTCATGGTTTAGCTGCTATAGGTGCTTGAATGTGAAGATTTAGTTAAAAATAATAATTTCAATGTTCAGGTTGGCCAAAAATTGTAAACCACTATTGTGGGATCACCCATGATCTTGGAAAATACATGAGGTAAGTAGCAATATTTATTCAATTCATTGTATACATCTTATAATTTCCATTTGTTTTACTTATGTAATATACTGTATATTTTTGTTAAATCTCGTTAATATATTTGTGCCTTGAATCACTTGTAGATGGTTGTCTTCTAAAGAAATCCATAAAGAATATATAAATTATTGGAAGAGAAAAATTCCTTGTCTAATGTGTGAAATGCAAAAGTGTCTACCTTCAACATTTTTCAATGCACAAGAACACTACCTCATACACCAAGTTGACAAGATTGAATTTTGTGGACCTGTACACACAAGGTCAATGTGGATGGTTGAGAGACACTTAAATTTTTTGAAGGATTTGGTTAGACAAAGAGCACATCCTGAGGGTTCTATGGTGGAGGTATATATGGTATACCAAACCATGGTATACATTGGTGAATATCTTCCTACGTTTGCAGTAAAGATCCATGTAGATCACATTTGAGATCCCAACTCCATTAACAAATTTGAAGGGGAGTACCTGATGGGGAAAGATAGATTGAGGAAAGTGAGAGGTAATTATAAGATGGTCATGGAAATTAATTGGAATACATTTTACATATGGTTTTTAGGTATATTGTACTTATTTAATTTTTAATCTTCAATATACATCAATTATAAATTAAGGTCGTATACTGTGGTATTTAACTAATTATAAGTCGTTTGTGAATTTCAAAAAAAATTTATACAGTTGGTCAAGAGTGGGATGCACTACGTTTGTACGTCGCCAACAATCTTGATTGGATGACGGTATGGATTGAACGATGTCAAAATTCTGGTTGTGTATTAACATGGGAAGGTGTGGCTTCATTGGTTAAAAAATCTCCTTGTAATGGAGATTCCAATGTTACACAAAGGGAAATTGATTTAGCATATGGTTTAAGAGATAAACAGGTAAGTATAAATATATTAAGCACCCATATTATTTAATTATTTTCAATTATATTGATTTATATATATGTTGAGATTGTTTTCTTTGCATACATTCGGCCAAGAATAAATATGTTTATCAACTGATGATATTGCAATAATTTTTACATGTTTGACATATTGCAGGTGAAACACCACAAGGCTATGTGGTGCAATAGTCATAAATTTTGAATCAAAATGTTGGATGAAAAGAAGAAAACTTGTGATTCTGGTATAATTGTAGTCTTTCAGGTGACTAATGTTTCATCTAGAAGCGACATACATCCAGAAGTCTTAGAAAATCAATACTATGGGATTTTGATGATATACTTGAGTGTGACTTTAGGTCCTTGATTAATTATGTTCGTCTTCCTATGGTATAGGCTATAATTGAATGAAAATGATCTTGAGAGAATTGTTATTGAACATGATAATGGATTTACCATGGTTAATACAAGGTTGATCGAGTGAGCTGGAAATGAGCCTTGTGTTCTTCCAAGCCAATGTGAGCAGGTATTTTACTCAGAGGTTCCAGGTAAACCGGGTTGGTCATTTGTTATTAGACATGATCGAAGAGGAAGGCCGATAAAGTATAATGTGGTGGAAGAAGATGATACCGAAGAACTAGAAGATGATATAGATGATGATCAGGATCAATAGTTAGTTGATGATGTCCCTAACGAAGATGTCGAAGAGAAGGAACTAGGTCATGATGATGTAGGAGTTAAT
>VDFB02000363.1:138106451-138121358 GCA_007258455.2 Sequoia sempervirens | reverse complement strand
AGGTCAGGGTTTGATTAGGGTTATAATTAGAGTTAAGGTTGTCATGAGAACTATGGTTAGTGTTAAACTAAGGATTATGAATAGCATTAGAATTATGGTTAGGGTTAGAATTATAATTAAGACTAAAATTAGGGTTAGAATGAGAAGGGTTAGAATTATAATTATAGATAGACTTTGTGTTGGGATTAGCATTAGGGTTAAGGTTAGGTTAGGTTTACCATTTAATTAGAGTTGGGGTTCTAGGATAAAGCTTGGGTTCAATGATAGGGTTAGGGTTGGGGCTAGAGTTAAAATTTAATTACAAATAGGGTTAGGGTTCAATTAGGTTTAAAGTTAAGGTTAGATTAGGGTTATGATTCAATCTCAACAATAATTCTCACTCTAACTCTAACCCTTAACTTAATCATAAAACTAACACTGACACTATTTTTAACCCCAACCCTAACTAAATATATATCTAACCCTAACCTTAATTCTATAACTAAAAGTAATTCTAATGTTATCTTTCATGTTGTGCTGAAAATTCTAATAGCATATATATATTATTTATTAATATATACAAAATACCCCTTCTCCCTCTCTCAGGTCTTTCTCTCACTCACTCACTCCCTCTATCTCTCTCCCCTCCACCCTTAATCCTAAACCCTTAAACCATCTACCCTCTACCCTTAACCCTCCCTCCATCTATCTCTCTCCCACTCTATCTCTCAAGTATCTTCAATATCCTACCCCATCTCCCTCTCTTAGGTCTCTCTCTCACTCACTCACTCCCTCTATCTCTCTCTAACCCTAAACCTTAACTCCTTAAACCCTCTACCTCTACCCTAACCCTCTATGGCCCTCTCTATCTCCTCTCCCACTCCTCCTCACTCCAATCTCTATCTCTCTCCCTCTACCCATAAATCAAACCCTAACCCTTAAACCTCAAACCCTTAAACCCTATATCCTCTACCTCTACCGCTTCTCTCTCTCTCAAGTCTCTCCCTCCTACCCCCTTTTCCTCTTTAGATCTCTCTCACTCATTCTCTTTATCTCTCTCCCCTCTTTCCTTAACCCTAAACCTTAAACCATTAACCCTTAAACTCTAAACCCTTAAACCCTCTACCCTCTATCTCTCTCCCAATACTCACTCCCTCCCTCCCTCTCTCTCTCTCTCTCACTCCTAAGTCTCTCCACTCTACCCTTATCCCTCTACCCTTAACCCTTAAATCCTTAAATCCTCTATCCTCTATCTCTCTCCCACTCCCTCCCTCTCTTTCTCTCTCAATAATCTCCCTCCTACCCCCTCTCCCTCTCTCAGGTCTCTCTCTCACTCACTCCCTCTATCTATCTCCCCTTTGATGGAACTTTATATTTTTTCTCCTTATGTTCCATTCCTACCCTACTTGGTGTTAATGGTCTTTCATGGTGTTGGAATTTTCCTTGGTTTAGTGGTTTTAGCTTTATTTTCATATAAAACCCTTGTGTTTATTTTATGCCTTGGTTGGGATCTATTTCGATGTTACTTTTTGAGGGGGTTTAAAATGAGTTATGTCCTATCGTTTTGTCTAGGTTGAGTCCCTTTGTTTTAATATTTTATTTCCTCTATAGGGTTTTATTTTCCTAAGTCTTGGATAGCCCCATGTTTCATCATTTAAAAAAAAATTATGTTGTTGTTCACCATCCGCTTAGTGATGTCCACTTGTCCTTTTAATAAATGTTTTGTTTTGTAGAAGGATGAAGTTCACGTGACCGTTGATCAACTATTGTTTGATCTCAGCCGCTCCCCACCATCCTGTGATGACCCCACCACACCGCTTTGGTTGATCGCGATATCACGGGCGAGTGCCACATGTCCTATCTAGTGAGGCCGAAGGTGATAAGTTTGGTTGATCGTCGATCAATTGTCATTAGATCTTAATGATTTCCCACCATCACATGATCGAAAGTTGCAAGGTTTTTACTGATTGCGATATCATGGGTGGGTGCCACATGTATCATCTGATGAAGCTGAAGGAATGAAGGAAATAATGTGGTAAATTAATTTGGCCTTAATACATTAAAAGGCGGGTTACTAAAGTGTTCTTGAGGTGCACATGTTTTAAATCAGCAGATATGTTATAATCTTGATGAAAAAGTTGCTCAACAGTAAATAATAAGGCTTGCGACTATGTTGAAGGAACAAGATCATGAATGCTCAAGATCTATGGTTTCCCGCCATCGCGTGATCCAAAGTTGCAGGATATTTACTGATTGCGATATCACGAGCGACTTCCATGTGTACGACTAAAATTTAAATCTGCATCAAATATGGTTGAAGCCATTCCTGCAACGCATGAGTGAGCTTTAATGGCAGATGAGACATTTGTTGGCATGATTTGATTGAGATAAAATCAATTCTCCTATTTTGTTTGTATTACAAAGCATTCAAGTATTTTGTGGATCAGTTTCAGAGCCGAAAGTGAAGTTGTGAATCTCTGCAGCCAAAATTTGGGACTTTTGCAAACAAAGCCATGAGTTAATTTATGTGCTTCCCAATCATTCTGTACTTCAATTTGGGAAAAGATTTGATGTGCTTGTCATTGAGATTGTTGATAAATGTGTTAGGGCTATAGTTTAACTATAGTTGTGAGAAATTGAAATGTTTTGTTCTATAATTTCCTATATCTAGTTATTCCTAGCTATTCGAAGTGTGAAATTGTAAAAGGACCCTAGTTTGTCCAAGATGGCATTGCCAAAGCAACATTCTAGCCAAGTTGACTATTTAAAAAGAAACTTGTATGATGATTTCCTAGATAAATTACCCTGCTTAATGAATGATAGGAAGAAGGGATTGGTTCTAATGCGAGGGAAAATCCTGGGGGAAGGGTTAGTATATAATTTCTCTAACATTTCTGATGCTAGGGTTCCTCTCACAGGCTTGGAAATGTCTAGATTATGCTATGGATAGAGGAATTTGCCTCACCCCTTTTCAAACGGCTGGATGTATGATTTAGGAAAGCTAGTGGTCCCAAACATGTTCCTTGACATAGACTTACTTAGAGTAGTGGTTGCAATATATGACCCTATCACATGGGTAATTAGGGATAATGATGGAAAGGTTTTGTTGAACGCTAATAAAGAAGAGGTCCAACAGTTTTTTGAGTTGAGTGAACTGAGTGAAGACTTGGTTCCTATCAATCTTGATGAAATGAAGTAGGAATATGCAAAGTTGAAGTCTCTTTTTAGAGCTAAGTTGCTTCCACCTCATCTGGCTAGGGAAAGAGGTTCACTAATTCATATTAGTCCAAGTGACCAGGAACCTTTCAGATTAAATTGTTTTGCAAATCATTTCTTGGCCACTTTCTATTCATTGTGCCATATTTTGGGTTTCAGTCCTGGTGCGGTGATGCCTATTGCATACATGTTCATGGGGGTGCAAATACAATACCCTAACTTCTCTGTGACATATGACTTTGCTTCTTTCTTGGCTGAAAGGATACATGAAGGGTTGTCAAAGTTGCAAAAAAATGATACTAACACTCAATTCTTCTGGTATTCTATGTCGATGCATATGTTCTTGTTCAAGAATGCTAACTTTTTCTCTGAAAAGATGGAATTAAGGAAATCAGTCAATGGAGAAAGATTGCCAGTAAAATTATGGGCTATAGATTTATCTTGCAATAAGGAAAGCACCAGTTATGTGCAATTTGATAATTATTTTTCTTCTAGATTGAGGGATATACTGATGGTGAATGTACCCAAGATCCTTGAGGAATTACATGATTTCCTCAGGCCAAAAGGGAGGAAGCTAGAATTGAAAATTTTCCATAACTAGGGTGACATTATCTCATACCCAGTTAGCACTATTTTGAGAGTCTATGGTTTTTAAGGAACCCCCCATATACTACCATACAATGTGCCACCAAGAGTGGGGTTTATAGAAGTTATGTGGAAAATGGGTTGTATCCATGAGGACAACCTCACAGGGAGGGGTAAGGGAACATTTTTCTCTGATTATACAGTGGTGTCTTATTTTTCCTTTTCAAAAGAAGGTTGGGTGTATTTTGAGAAATTATTTGATGATTACCATTTGAGGTGTGGTCCAAAGCGGTAGCATGATCCTGAGGGTTTCTTTGCCCTTTTCAAACAAAGAATAAAGGTTGGAAAATTTGTGCATGAATTCAACTTTCCTAGGGATTTGATCAGAAGTGAATTTGATCTAAATAGGCAGGAGTTGAACAAGGATACATGGATAGCTTATGATAAGCTATTAGATATTGTGCATAAGATGGATCTGAAGTATAATCCATTGTTGGAGTTCAATCCATACCATAAGAAGGAAGTATAATCCATTGTTGGAGTTCAATCCATACCATAAGAAGATTGTCTTTCTAATGGAGAACTTCAAGGAAATTATGGGCACATTGAGGACCAAAAAGATAAATTTAGAACTGAGTCTAGGTATATAGGAACAAGGTGCCAGGCCAATTGAAACAAGGCCAACATACCAGCCTATAGAAAAGTAGCATATTTATAGGAGGAAAAAGGATGATAGCAGTGATGAAGAGGAAGTGGACAGAAAAGGAAAGAAAATAATGAAGTTTCCTTCACAAATAGGTCCAAAATTCAAAGTGCTTGGGGAAATTAAAATCAATGATTCAAAATCATCACCAGAAGACAATCCCTCATCACCACCATCCGAGCCAAGCCCTAAAATACAAAGAATTGATCAACCATAGGAGGATCTGATGGATGAAATTATTGTTACTGATTAGGACATCCAGGTTGGCATGTCTTCCCCTCCTAGGCCAGCTGAATTGGTTCTATCTGATTTAGATATGAAAGGAAAAAGTGTACAAGATGCAAAAATGGAAGTATGTAAGGAGTTTCTAGATGACAATACATTTGTAAAAACTCTTGTATTCTTGCAATTGGTATGGAGGATGAAATTTGAAGAATATCAAGAGAAATGTAAGAAGAGAAGAGAACTAAGGACTGACAGGTTAGACTAAGATAATGATGAGGAGGTAAAGCTGAATTAATGGAGGAATTTAAGAACATCACTCCTGAAGAGGGAAGAAGACTGGTGAGTCAGGCTAGTGTGTTGATTCTGCTTGAATGGGACATTGCAGATTCTATAACATTTAATGCTATTTTAAAGTCCAAACATCCTTTGCAAGACTCTGAAGAAGTCAAGGTAGCATTACAAGATTCTTCCTTTGACAGTGAGGAATATGAAACTTTGGCAATTTTGGCATTGGCCCCTCAAGGAAGAAAGCCAAATGTTACAGAGATTAATCCAAATTTTAGAGGAGGATTAATAATAAAGAGAGATTCAAATACCTCAACCACTGAGGCCACTAATTTGACTGTGAATGTGGCCAAATTGGCCCAAAAGACTGCTAAAAGGGAGGAGGCTGAAAAGAAGAGCCTAATGGAGAAGTATAACCTTTTGATTGAGGAATACAACAAGATGAAATAGAGGAATGTTGAGTTACAGACTGAGGTGGAAAGGTTTAGGTATAAAAAGATTGGGGAGACATCAAGTGCTCCAAGGACCAATACATTACCTTCCACAGCAAGGTCAATGCCTCATGCTTCTCCAATTGTTTCCACACTAGGGTCTCCCAGTCAGAATCTTTCTTCTACCCCTCCTTTAGAATAAATTGATGAAGAAATAGAGTGCTTTGTTAATCCTACAAAGAAGAAGCTCTTGCAAAGAATTGACGAATTGCAGACATCATTGAAGGTAAATGAGGAGGGATCTCTTTTAGAGAAAAATGAGATTGTTACTACTCTCTTGAGGCCTTTAAATGAAAAGGTTGATAGCAAATCGCTATTTATACATTCTTTATATTCTTTGTTGTTAGATGCAATAAAGAATATTGATAGGGATTAGGAAGTAGTGATACCATTGAATGAAAATTGGATCCCTAGGGCCAGTGATTTGGATGTCATGTATAAGGCTTCAAGGTTTGATACAAATAATAGGCCCCAATCATTAAAGCCTACTCAAGTGTTTGTTAAATCATTGCAAGGTTTTCAGACCCTACCAGATGATTTGAGTAGGAAGATCATGGAATTGGTGAAGAATTTTAATGATTGGGGTAACACATTGTTACCAGATATAATTGATGAGCAGGGGAAAATAAGGTCACTCCAGTAGTGGTAGGATCAAGCAAGTGAAGTCATCAATGATCAAATTAAATTAATTTGTGATGATTCATATTATGACTTGTTGGTGAGCTATAAGGATAAAATTATTAGTACCTACTCATTTTTGGAAGCTTTTGAAAGAGATACAAATCAGGTAGCAGTAAAATACATGCCTTATAATACCAAGGTGAATGAGGTGATTAATTTTGACTGGTCGACTAATGAAGAATACCAGAAATGGGTAACTAAATATTTGACTGAGGAAGAATAAAAGGAATGGACTACTAACAGGTGGTAAATCGGATGTTGTGGTTACAATGGTTTCCATTTTTTCTTTGATGGCATTCTTGGCATGGGTTTCTTGTGGTTTTTTGTTGTTGCATCAACTTTTTTCAGTTGACATAATGAACAAGAATATTCTCCAAGGTGATGGTTGTTGTAACAATTTTTGGAATATCACCAGGTGTTCCAACTGGCTGGCGACATGTGTACTTTCTAGCCCTATGCTTGTTTTCTCCTTCATTTTCTATAGGAAGGATTTCAAGGCCAGAAGTATGGGTTAGCAAGTTAGATAATTTTTGGTAGAGTCTAGGTGAAGTTGCAGAGAAAATTGTAAAGTCCAATGGTTTTAGAGAGAAATACAATTTAGGTTCTGAGTTATTCTATAATCAGTTTTGAATTCATGGGGATTTAATGTTGTATAATAGTACTAGCATTTGAGTTGAAATGATAAATTCAAACTCATGTCTCTCCATTATACATGCATATCCGAATTTTGAATAAGATAACTAAGGGTTGTTTCATTCATCTCACTGTTGTGGTGTGTATAATCTTTATTTTAGTTTAAATTCAAGGAATTAATTAAAATGCTTGAATGGGATTATAGGTGGATATGTTCTATATAAGTATTTGATAAGTAGTATTGGGTGTCAATGCATACTGATGAAATTGTAATGCAATATTGTCAGGGATCTTATAAGTTATATGTTATGTATTAAATCTATCATAAACCTTTAGATGCTTATGAATTTGACTCCTGCAATGGATATATGGCACTGATCTAAGTTGTACTTATTTTTGTAGTTCAATAATTGTTTTTCTTTGCCTAGAGCTTGCTACAAATTGCAAATTAATGACTATATTTTACTATGGACTATGTTGTAGTTATCTCATGCTCCACATAGTTGATATTATCAGTGAACAACCAATTTTATTTGATTTTATCCTATTGTGTTGAGCTATTCAATGGGATTATCTGTTATGTGTTAATTTTGTTTATGATATTGGTGCAGAGGTTGTAAACACATTAAGGGATCACCCTCCCGGGTCTTGTAGAGCCCAAAGTGTAGGAAGCTTTTTAAAGTCCTTGTCAGTTGGTTTAGGTTCTTTGAGCCACCCTTGATTGGAATTGGCAATCCCATAGGTAGATTAGAAGACCAACCTGGTTACAGTGTAAAAACCAACCAACACCCTCTACCTTTAACCCTAAACCCTAAACCATTAACCCTTAAACTCTAAACCCTTAAACCCTCTACCCTCTATCTCTCTCCCACTCTAAACTCTAAACCTTTCCTTGTATTCTTTTATAATTTTCATTATTCTTATTTATTTTACACTTACATTTACAAATACACATACATATGCATTTATTGTTTTCATTTATTTCTCATTTAGTTTAATAGTTTGATCGATTTCATATTATATGTGTTGAAGACTTTAGAATTTCAATTATATTAATTTATGGATATGTTGTATCTATAACACTACAAAACCATATTCTCTTTGCATTTACACTTGCATTTAAAAATACACATTTATATACATAGATATAGATTTTTTTAATGATATGTTGCATTTATTATTGTAGGAGAGCATCTAGTAATTGCATTTACATTTACATTTAAAAATACATAAAAATACATACATACATGCATGCATATATATGTGTGTGTGTGTGTATGTATATCATTTATATTAAGTGTTCAAAAACAACCCATTAGGTCTGTACATGGAGAAAAAATTCATAAAATCAGATCTCCCATACATGTTTTGTTGAAACCTAGGCTTGAACCTCTCATTTCACATGCTTTTCTTCAGAAAACTCTTGAGGACAACAACTATACCTTCTTTATTTCTCATCCTATGCCCTATTCATGCATCCTACAATTACAACAGTATCCATTGGGCTTCTTACATAAGCTACAGTAATCACAAAAAGTGTAAGAGCCCCTTTATATCATGTTTTGACTACAAAACCCTCAAAAATAGGGTAATCAGGCTGTATGCAAAGAAATGAGGTTTTCTAACTGAAATCAACACCTTAAGCCCTCAAATTAAATTCAAATCAAAGCTAACACATATCTTCATGACCTAGAATTGATTTCACATCAAAATATGGCTGCATGTGACCATACGGTGCTGCATAACAGAAAAAATATAGAAATTTTGAAGAAAAACACAGATTTTCTAATGTCAAGAGCTTGTATTTTAAATCCTCAACCATAAACAACCACTACAATGATCACTTTATGCCTTTTAAAGGCCTTTACATGTCAACCACTGAACAACCACCTCTACAACTAACTTTTTAATCTTTTATGATCACATGAAACATAAAACACACTAATTTCAAGGTTGCTAACATCACTATTGAAATATTTTAAATTTTTGACCTTTCAAACATTAAAAAGTACATTATTAAACTAATTATGTAATGGCATAAAAATAAAAAACATCATAAATTAATTATGTAACCACATAAGTCAAATATAATTCTATCAAGAAATTAATATCAAATAGATAATATAATTGCATAACTCATACATTTCAATGTCATTGATCTTCTTCTTCATCCAACTCTTTGTCTATATCATCCGATCTAGATTCAACATTATAAGGATTGGTCATATCATCATCATCATCGATATCAGTTTCGATAATGTCATCATCCACATGGATATCATCTTCATGAACATTAACTCCTACATCATCATGACCTAGTTCCTTCTCTTCGACATCTTCGTTAGGGACATCATCAACTAACTATTGATCCTGATCATCATCTACATCATCTTCTAGTTCTTCGGTATCATCTTCTTCCACCACATTATACTTTATCGGCCTTCCTCTTCGATCATGTCTAATAACAAATGACCAACCCGGTTTACCTGGAACCTCTGAGTAAAATACCTGCTCACATTGGCTTGGAAGAACACAAGGCTCATTTCCAGCTCACTCGATCAACCTTGTATTAACCATGGTAAATCCATTATCATGTTCAATAACAATTCTCTCAAGATCATTTTCATTCAATTATAGCCTATACCATAGGAAGACGAACATAATTAATCTGAAGGACCTAAAGTCACACTCAAGTATATCATCAAAATCCCATAGTATTGATTTTCTAAGACTTCTGGATGTATGTCGCTTCTAGATGAAACATTAGTCACCTGAAAGACTACAATTATACCAGAATCACAAGTTTTCTTCTTTTCATCCAACATTTTGATTCAAAATTTATGACCATTGCACCACATAGCCTTGTGGTGTTTCACCTGCAATATGTCAAACATGTAAAAATTATTGCAATATCATCAGTTGATAAACATATTTATTCTTGGCCGAATGTATGCAAAGAAAACAATCTCAACATATATATAAATCAATATAATTGAAAATAATTAAATAATATGGGTGCTTAATATATTTATACTTACCTGTTTATCTCTTAAACCATATGCTAAATCAATTTCCCTTTGTGTAACATTGGAATCTCCATTACAAGGAGATTTTTTAACCAATGAAGCCACACCTTCCCATGTTAATACACAACCAGAATTTTGACATCGTTCAATCCATACCGTCATCCAATCAAGATTGTTGGCGACGTACAAACGTAGTGCATCCCACTCTTGACCAACTGTATAAATTTTTTTTGAAATTCACAAACGACTTATAATTAGTTAAATACCACAGTATACGACCTTAATTTATAATTGATGTATATTGAAGATTAAAAATTAAATAAGTACAATATACCTAAAAACCATATGTAAAATGTATTCCAATTAATTTCCATGACCATCTTATAATTACCTCTCACTTTCCTCAATCTATCTTTCCCCATCAGGTACTCCCCTTCAAATTTGTTAATGGAGTTGGGATCTCAAATGTGATCTACATGGATCTTTACTGCAAACGTAGGAAGATATTCACCAATGTATACCATGGTTTGGTATACCATATATACCTCCACCATAGAACCCTCAGGATGTGCTCTTTGTCTAACCAAATCCTTCAAAAAATTTAAGTGTCTCTCAACCATCCACATTGACCTTGTGTGTACAGGTCCACAAAATTCAATCTTGTCAACTTGGTGTATGAGGTAGTGTTCTTGTGCATTGAAAAATGTTGAAGGTAGACACTTTTGCATTTCACACATTAGACAAGGAATTTTTCTCTTCCAATAATTTATATATTCTTTATGGATTTCTTTTAGAAGACAACCATCTACAAGTGATTCAAGGTACAAATATATTAACGAGATTTCAACAAAATATATACAAAAGATATTACATGTTAGAAACAAATGGAAATTATAAGATGCATACAATGAATTGAATAAATATTGCTAATACCATGTATTTTCCAAGATCATGGGTGATCCTAATAAATAGTGGCTTCTTACAATTTTGGCCAACCTCGAACATTGAAATTTCCTATTATTTTTAACTCAAATCTTCTACATTCAAGCACCTATGTTCTTGTCTCATGAAGAATTTGAAGATGATGCAAACCCAGTCTCGCTATATTTTTATTATTCAGAGATCTCTAAAAAATATTGTTTCTCTAAAATTTTGGAATTAGATCAAATTCTCATTTTCCATCTCCCACAAAAACTAGTTTTTCTAGGAAAACAACATTTTAAAAAGTGGCTACATTAATTACATAACACATAACTTTTTTTCCATGAAGGATAAAATTATAATCTTTCAAACTTAGATTTGTAACTCCTCGATATCTAGTGTAGCTTCCATTTGTTGTGACATCTTTGTTATTGGAATTATTTTTCTTTAACTGCTGAAGTAAAACTAATTACAATCTCGCATATTAGCACCTAACTGCCTAATGGTATAACTTTTTTGTATATATCAAAATTCAATTCTTCTTTTTGGTGGATCATGGACTTCAATATCTAGTGCACTCATATTTTTCAATTTTTGATAATCGCTTATTTTTCCATTATTGCAAATAACAAAGACCTTTGTTTTGATGAAAACCTATGTTTACTAAAAACTAAAAATACATAATAAAACCAGTAAAACATATTAAAATTATATTCATTGGATAGGCTCGCTATAAAGGGACTAAATTCCGGATTCTAGTTGGGCTTGTGAAGATTCCCTCCATTTTCATCCTCAACCCGAAATTGCCAAATTTTAGGTTTTTGTGTGCTTTTAGGGAGGGATAAGGATTTAGGTTTGTTAACCCTTAGGGGTTCATTCAAACTATGGTTCACTTGAACCTGGTTCGAGTGAACCTCTTCAAGGGGGTTCACTCGAACCCCTTTCATATGCTTTTCTTTTATTTTTTGGCCACAAAATTTTTAAGGGGTTCACTCGAACCCAGGTTCAAATGAACCCATTTTTGGTTCGATCGAACTTCTAGGTTCGTACGAACCCCCAAAATCACTTTTTTAACCATGGGGTTGTTTTTTTCTCAGTTTCCTTCCTCCATCAAATTGTAAAGTCCACTCATTGTGGCTTCACCATATATAACTTGCTTGACATTGTTGTCGTTGTCTAGGAGAGATAGAGGTAGAACGCATTGCAACAATTATAAAATGATCTTTTCATTATTTTTCCAAAAGTAGTAAACATAATACACTGAAAAGTACATGCATTATACAAGTGTATATAATATACCAGAATAATTACTTTAATGAAGGTATGCCAATAAATGCTTTCATCCCCTCGACCCAAATCTTCACCTTTCTTTTGTTGTATTATATTGTTTATGTTCAGAAGCAAAATCCCTGTGGGAAATCGAATTTTTAGTATGACTTTTTTTATAACATTTCTTTGCTGCTCTGTTAATAACCAAGGAAGGGCACTTATATTAATTTGGTCTCCATCACTATTTAATTGAATGACATTTTTCATTGCATGATTGGCTTCCTGAATGTCACTAGAAATTTTAACAATTTTTTCTTAATCTAAGTGCCTCTTCCATCCAATATCTTCCATAACATTTTGTTATATTCTTTCTTGACATATTAATAATAAAACAAACGGGCACACCCTTGTAGCCGCTCACAGTAGCAACCCCCACTAAATTGTCCTCCCATAACTTTTCAACTCCCCATGGAAGTTGGCTACAAAGTGCCCTCCTTGGACAACCTTCTCATGAAGTATTATAAGCAAGTCAAATTAACAACGTAAAAATTATTGTCAATTACAACATGAGTAAACAAAAACACAATATAAAAAATATAAATCCTCAAACATATCATATGTGATAGATAAACACCTATCTCGAATGTATAACCTTGACGATTGATTCTACTATATTCCAACTTCCATAGGTGAGGTGACATTCTTCGTGGTTTTGATGTAGTCTCCTCTTTCCCATTGAAAAGATGTTTTTCAGTAGTTCGATACTTATTATTTCTATGGAGGAAGTGCCTATACTCATCAAACACCTTCTTTCCTAAACTTGTTGAATGACGAGATTTCATCTTTAAAAATCTCACAATTGACATGCAAATTCTCCCTTTGTTTGAAGACCTGCAAGATCATATATAATTGATTAAATATGTCAATTTTATAATTATATATAATGAATAGATTATTTTAAAAATATGCATGATATCTACTTCATCAAATTAAATATTGTTAAAGTGCAGTCAAACATTATAACATACCACAAAAATGTGTTAGCCCTGGGGCATCATGAATTGTCCATACAAGTATTGCATGGAATTGAAATTGTCTTTGTCCTATTGGTCTAGAGACATCATACATAGTGACACTATTCCATAACTTTAGTAACTCATCAATAAAAAGCTCGATATATACATTCATATATTTAACTTGGTACCTACCTAGTTGAATGAATATAAACATTACATAATTATTATAACCATTTTATTGCAATATATATAAATTAATGTACATGACTATTGAATGAAAAAAAAAAAGTCATTATGCAACAAATAAGACAAATGAGATGCTAATACATTAAATAAAATTGATGTAAACAAATACCTGGAACAATCATTGACAACATTATGTGCTCCCTCTTTATTGAAATCCATGGAGGAATGTTATTGTTGATAACAAAAATAGGCCACACCGAGTAAATAGATCTCATCTCTCCAAATGGATTGACGTCGTCCACTCCTAATGAAAGCCTGAGATTATGAGGTTCTTCTTTAAAGTGTGGCAATTTTTCCTCCATGTCCCTAAATGTAAAACCATCCACAAGAATTCAAAGAATGTCAGCTCCACTTCTATTTCGTGCATGGTAATCCATAAATTGCGCTAAGCTTTCACACCTAAATAATCATTGCATATGTGGAATAATGGGAATATAATGAAGAACCTTGCGAGACACCTTTTTTGTTAGTTGATCTATTCAATATCTACTGATATGACATTCTAGGAATTCTATTGCAAATTCTTGTTGTTTATGATATATAATATGATCATTGGGACATGCATCTATTGCTTGATACTTCATTATGATATCTTTCATAATGGAAGATAAATCTTAGTATGAGCAAGGTAAAATATTTGATTGTGGTAACAAAAATTTACCAATCAATCTACAACAAAAAATAATTTGTTAATATAAAGAATATTAATGGTACATATTTCATCATTTATTTACTAGTGATGAACTAACAAAAATTAAAATAGATTTAAAAGGATGACATATATGACATACCTTAACATCTGTGAGATTGCTATGTTTGATAAACCATTCATAACCTTCAAGTTCAATAGCAAAAATACATCAAAGAGAAGAGTTGTTTGGGAGCCTTCATAAAGGGGCTCGTATTCCTTCTCAAGTACAAGTAAATCATGAACATCATCAAATTCATCTTGATCATAATGATTAGTTCTACCACTAAATGTGTCATGGATCAATGTATTTGTAACATCATCTTCAACTGTGTTTTTTGGTGTATGATCATCTTCTTCCATAGGATCATTAACTTCAACTTTGATATTCACAGCTCCATGTTCGTTCGCTTGCAAAACCAGATTCTTCGGGCCATGATAATCCATATCATCTACCCTAGGGCGCCCCACCTTTATAATAATGATAGACACAAATAAACCATGATCATGATCAAGTGATTATATATAAAATATTAAAATGATCTAAACATTTACAAATTCAATCAATATAAACACATATAATGAACTTACCAATGGATGATAATCATGGCCCCCCCTTCAACGTGACCATGTTGCCTACAATTTTTCTCAATTGTTGTGATTAAAATTTATCTCATTTTTAAGCCCTTGCAATTATTGCAAGGATAATAACATTTCCCATCACCCTTTCTTTTCAATCTAGCCCACAATCTATCAAGTGTCTCTTGATTTTGTTCTGGACTAATATTATCTTACATGATTTTTCTTTACCAAGCTTGACTATTTAGATCTTCAAAAAATATCAAACTCACACTTCAATGATTTTTATTCATAGACAAGTAACAAAATCTAATAATTCTGATATTTTACACCAAAAAAATTTGACATGCAACCACCCCTACAA
>VDFB02000363.1:138067232-138106351 GCA_007258455.2 Sequoia sempervirens | reverse complement strand
TCACATCCTCCAACTTTTTCCACTTGCTTCTAATCCCCTGTTAATTTTATTAATCTCGTATTTGCACAACCATAATCTAATCATCCTGCCACATTTAGCATACCCTTTTGGTCAACCTCTTACATATCCCATATTTGGCATTGACCCTCTTTCCCATGTGAATTTTTAATTCATATTTATTCACCCAAGATTCCTTTATTCCCCATGTGAATTTTTAATTCACATTTATCCTTCCAAGATCTTCTAGAACCTTTTGACCTCTCACATCACACACATGTGTCAAAATCCTACCTTTTTGGAAACCTCCTCTTAACCACTAGATTCTTCTAGTCATGTGAATTTTTAATTCACATTTATTTTCCCAACTACTTTCCTCTTCCCCATGGAGATTTTGGAGGAATTCTAAAGTTCCTCAAGTGTCATTTTCATCCTCACTTAGGAACAAGAAGTTCCTTTTTGAGGAAATCTTCTCATCTCCCAATGTACTTCCAAAGTACATGTCCTTCCACATCACATGTCCTTCTTCCACCTCACCTACACCTCATCACATTCTTGGCCACTTCATAGTCCACATGTCAAGATGTGAGGGATTTTAAGTCCTCAACTCACCATAGCCCTTCATCTTGGCCATGGTGGCTCAATCTTGACCATTGAATTCTCTAGAGAATTCAATTTCCTCTATAAATACCTACTCATCTAATGCATTTGGAACACTTAGTCATTTTTTAGCAAACTTATGATCTTAACCATTTGAGCACTTTTACTTGCATCCTCTAGCATATTTAGTTCATAGAATATTTAGATTTTATCAATTTCTCTTGCATTCATCCCACATCCACTATAATCACTTGCATCCCCACTTGCATTTTTATCACTTTGCATCATTTTCCATCTAAGAAGCATTCATATCAAGTTGCATCAAGGGCCAACCAAACTCATCAATTGAAGTAAGGTAAAAGGTAAAAGGTTTCATTATCATAGGCCTATCTTGAGTGTTTGGTGTTTTCCCTTCTTGCGTTTTAGTTATTTTGCATCTTTAGAGTAGAAAAAACACTCCATCACATTTCTAGCACACCCGATGGGACCCATAAATGGGTTCCATCTTTTCACGTTTTTTGTTTGTTTAGGTCCTGTGTAGGTTCAGGTCGCAGAGGGGTGAACTTTCCCAAAGAACTGTTGCAGATGGGTGAACTTTCCCAAAGAACTATCACAGAGGGGTGAACTTTCCCAAAGAACTGTTGCAGAAGGGTGACCATGCCCAAGGGATTGGTTTTCTAAACTTTTTTTACTAACTGTGTGCTACAGAAGGGCAACCTTGCCCAAGGGACTAGTTTTTCTTAACATTGTTTACTAATTGTGTGTTGCAGAAGGGCGGCCTTGCCCAAGGGACTAGTTTTCTGAACTTTGTTTACAAACTATGTGTTGTAGAAGGGCGACCTTGCTCAAGGGACTGGAATTTTCTGAATATTGTTTGCTAATTTTTTGCTAAAGAAGGGTGACCTTGTGCAAGGGACTATTTTTCTGAACTTTGTTTACTAACTGTGTGTTGTAGAAAGGTGACCTTGCCTAAGGGACTCATTTTTCTAAACATTATTTGCTAACTATGTGCTACAGAAGGGTGAACTTGCCCAAAGAACTATTGCAAAGGGGTGAACTTTCCCAAAGAAGAACATTTTGGGGAGGTAAAATGACTATTTTAGTGTGATGAGCTTTGCTGGCTCCCAACTCAAACCCTGTAGTTTTTCTTATCTTTCTATGTTTTTTTTAGGTTTTTAGAGAAAGTTTCTAGACAAAAGTACAAGGGCTGATTTCATATAATTGCTCATAAAACTCAGATTTGAGCTAAAATTGACAAAATGAAAGTGCAAAAGGTATTAAATAACCATAACAAAGAGATTACATATGATAGACATACCCAAAATGCTCCAGATTATTTTATTAAGAAAATATTCCAGTTTTCCAACCAAGAATGATGAAAACTAATAAATTCCAATGTAGAAGGATACAAAATGAAATCTCTAGCCTGAAAACTAAGGAAAATGGACTATAGTAGGTAGACGCCAAAGGGGAAGATGAAAAACCATCAAGAAAGAAGACATTTCTCCTTAAAACTTTAAACACCCTTGATAGAAGAGCCACACACTTCATGAAGAAATCATGTCCTCAACAAGGAAGGTATGGCAATGAAGTAGGAGTGTCCACCAGATGAAGAATGATGCCAATCTCTCAAACCCTCCTATATTTTATTGGAAACTACTGATTACTGTACATAAAATACTGATTAAGCACTGGAGAAACTCGTGAAATGAAGCTCTCGTTGTTGCAATATTTCATAGTCTCACAATCAGAGATTTGTGAAGAATTTCTGCTCTCCAAAGATAAATCTCTTGAAGCCCTTGTCTCAGAGAAAGAAAGCTCAACCAAAGCTAAAGAGAAAATATCAAATAGTCAAAAGATGAGTTTTATTTTTCCTTTGGTTTCTTATAAGACCCCAAAATGGCACACATCCCTAAAAGTGATGCCACTTCTCATTTTAAAATACATTTAAATGTATTTTACATTTTTCAATAGCCAATAGTTAAATAAGTGGGTGCCCCTTTCGATAAATTGTTTTAAATTTCACTTAAATAAATTTAAGTGAGTACTTTATTATAAAGTCAAGTCACCTTTATAATATTCCATCAAATAAAGTTAAAACACTTTAATTTCACTAAAATATTAATATATTGCTCATAACATATCGTATTGGCATGCCATCAGAAACTATCAATCATTGAACTACTATGGCCTGTTGTTAGCCAATCACTGAACTCAAAGGACAAAAATGAAAAAACCCACCAAATAAGGCCACTAACCCTCTAACCAAATATCGTTAGCCTACGAGAGTTCGAGTAATAGGATAACCATCATCAAACAAGATCACGCTGAAAAAGGGGACATTACAGTCTGCCCTCCCTGAAATTGCTTGTCCTCAAGCAATCTCAACAACAACAAATACACCACTCCACCAGAATCCCAAGGATAGTTTCATGTAATGTCCTTGTTATCACCAACTGTCTCCTGTAACACCCATATCTGATTAGCTGGATCATCATGCTATACCCTATCAACCTCAACACCAACTGTCACAGGAGAGAGAAACTCATATAGAAGCAATTCAAACCAATAAAAAAACTTGCACCCTATAACTACATGAGATATGTTGTCATCCAACATGTCTAGAAAATGCATACAAAAATTATGCATTTGAATCAGATCACGTACATGAAGATCGAAAGTGAAACTATGAACACTCCTTACCATGTACACACTATGAAACTCCTCAATGAGCCCCATCTAAAATTATGATGCACTAATGGAATCCTTGATAATAGAATCAAAGCTCACCCCTAAATTAGGGTCAAGAGTAGAATCAACATCTACCTCAAGAAGCGGATTATCACAAGACACGGTAGCATCCACCACAAAAAGAGGATTGTTCACAAACTAAACCTCATATATGTGTTGATCCCAATCAAACACCTCTGAGCCCCTGTAGTAATAAGCAGAATCATACTCCTCCTGAAACATCTCATGCTCCTCCTCCTCTAAAATCTCCTACTCTATCTTCCCACTTTCCACACTAATGAGAGTGATAGAATGGAATCTCCTAGCTGCAATATCAGTTTGTTGGTCTGGTAAATTATCCATGTCATCACCCTCATAAAACCACTCCATTTGTCTATTTTGACCTTTAGGCTTGAGGGGACAGTCATGGTTAAGATCATATAGGCCTTTGCAATAAAAGCAAAGCTTCTTCCTATGCAAATCATTAATCATTTCTCGATCCAAAGGAGCTATAAACTTTTTCTTTTGGTTTTAGTTTTCTATTTTCTTTGGATCAGATATGTTATCATTGTAGGATGAGGATGGTTTTGATTCGGACTTACTATGTGAATTTGTAAGTTCCATGCTACAAGATTTTCTCATAGCCTCTTGCAAGGTGGGTGGATCGAAAGCTTTGATCCAACCTTTCATAGGCTCAAATAGACCCTCCATGAATAGTATAATCAACCTTCTCTCTAATATGCCTATCACCATAATTGAAAGTCTCTGAAACTCTCCAATGTATGACTCCAAAATACCCAACTGTCTCAACTATGCAAGTTCTTTGAAGTATAGTTCAAGATCACGTTTGTCAAACCTCTCTAACAATCTATCTATAAACTCTTGGTAAGAAGTAATCCTGTCATGGTGAAGTGTTACCATGCCATGGTGCCACTAATCATGGGCTACACCATCCTGGTGGAGAGCTCCAAATCTAATATCATCCTCCTCTATCATAGGACACAATGTAAGGAAGGCGTCCAATTTACTCACCCAGGCATGTGTGGTGACTTTGCCACTGCCATTGAAATTAGTTAAGGTAAGTTCATTGGTAGCTTGCCTTAAATCATTATTCCTATGTTGAGGCCTCCTTCCAATCATGTTTCTAGTATGTTATCTCTTCTGGATCATGAATCGATCAAAGTTAAGGTGATCCTTAACTCTCAGAGGCAATGCATCCCATTCATCATACAAAGTCATGATGTTATCTACAAATTTCATGTCACCACCCTCTTCAGCATCTTCCTCCTCATTGGTATCATTCCTAGTGAGTGTAGGGTATGTGGGTCTTTCATAGGTGCATGCTAGAGCAATATTTCTTCGAGGTTCTCCATGAATACTTCCCTCTTGATCTTGATCCCGATTTTTCCTTCTCTGCAATGTCAAGTTCTGAACATTGGTACTAAGTTGCTGGAGGATGTTCGCCACCTATTCTTGGCCTACCACCATCCCTCTTAGTACATCTCTAGCCTCTCTTTCTTTCTCATCAAGATGATTCCTAGAAGGACCTTCCTCCTCCCTATCATCTGTATTATCAAAGCCTATATCTACCTCATGTTCGTCAAACAGAAACGTTGGAAATGGTTCAAAAGTACTTCTTTGATATCCAGGACCCCTGCTTGAGTAGTACCTGTCAAACCTATTCTGATGTGACCACATAGAAATTGCTAACCCTCCAGGATGGCAGGATTAAAGCTTTGATACCACTATCATGAGCCCTACTAGCTCCCAACTCAAACCCTATAGTTTTACTTATCTTTTTTAGTTTTCTTAGTTTTTTAGAGAAAGTTTCTAGAAAAAATTAGAAGGGCCGATTTCATATAATTTCTCATAAAACTCAAATATGAGATAAAATTGATAAAATGAAAGTGAAAAAGGTATTAAATAACTGTAACAAAGAGATTACATATGATAGGCATACCTGAAATGCTCCAGATTATTTTATTAAGAAAATATTCCAGTTTGCCAGCAAAGAATGATGAAAACTAATAAATTCCAATGTAGAAGGCTACATAATTAAATCTCTAGCCTAAAAATTGGGGAAAATGGACTGTAGTAGGTAGACGCCAAAGGAGAAGATGAAAAACTCTCAAGAAAGAAGGTGTTTCTCCTCAAAACTTCAAATTCCCTTGATAGAAGTGCCACACACTTCATGAAGAAATCATGTCCTTAGTAAGGAAGGTACGACCATGAAGTTGGAATGTCCACTAGATGAAGAATGACGCCAATCTCTCAAACCCTCGTCTATTTTATTGGAAACTACTAATTATTGCACATAAAATCTTGATTAAGCATTGTAGAAACTCCTGAAATGAAGCTCTCATTGTTGCAATCATTCAACTAATCTTTCACAGTCTCACAATCACAAATCTGTGAAGAATTTCTCCTCTACAATGATAAATCTCCTAAAACCCTTGTATCAAAGAAAGCAAGCTTAGCCAAAGCCAAAGAGATAATATCAAATAGTCAAAAAATGAGTTTTATTTTTCCTTTGGTTGCTTATAAGACCCCAAAATGGCAGGCACACCTAAAAGTGATGCCACTTTTCATTTTAAAATACATTTAAATGTATTTTACACTTTTCAATAGGCAAAAATTAAATAAGTGGGCACCCCTTTCCATAAAGTGTTTTAAATTTCACTTAAATAAATTTAAGTGAATACTTTATTATAAAGTCAAGTCAAATTTATAATATTTCATCAAATAAAGTTAAAACACTTTAATTTCACTAAAATATTAATATCTTGCTCATAACATATCATATTGACATGCCGTCAGAAACTGTCAATCACTCAACTACTAAGGCCTACTATGATCCAATCACTGAACTCAAAGGAAAGAAATGAAAAAACCCACCAAATAAGGCCACTAACCCTCTAACCAAATCTCCTCAGCCTACGAGAGTCTGAGTAATAGGCTAACCATCATCAAATAAGATCACGCTAAAAAAAGGGACATTACATTTAGCTTCATTTTTGCTTTAGTTTTTTGTGGTTTTCAGATTCTAACCCCCTAACATTATCTATTGCAAGGGTTTTTTCTTTTTTTTTGCTAACTTTTATGCAACTTATTTCATGATTGATGAAGAATTGATGATAAAACAACTAACATTTGCTTGTAGGACAATCCGTTTGCTTAATTGTTTAAAGCTTTCCTTGTTGTTTTCGTTAATCTAGGAACATAGTTTAACTAGGGGGAAGTAAAATTAGTTGTTTGTTGTGCCTATAAATCTATTTTTTGTGTTACCCAAGGAGACATTAGTTGTTCATGCTTTCCCCTTGCACTTTGTGTGAGCCTAGGGAGTAGCTAAAAATTATTAGTGCCTTCCTTTTAGTGGGACTTGCTTGGGGATTTCATCACCACAAGGGATGATCCCAACCATGCATACTGGTGGGGTATAAAAAGGGGGGAGAGCCAAAGTTGTACCCCAATCCAGTCGTGTTGTGTCTAGTGAAGCATTGAAGCTAGGGTGATACCTAGCTAGATGTGAAGAGTTGGTCTGAGCCTTTTACTATCTTGCTAGGGTTCCCGACTCACACTTGTGATGAGCTAGTGTTCACCATTGTGCTTGGAAGCCTCATGCATCCTAGATTAAGAACTTTGTTTGCCATACCCTTAACACTAATCATAGGATTGTGCTTTTTGGAAGTTTCTTCTTGTGGAAAACTAGTAAACTTTTTGAAAAGTCATCCTTTTTGCTTGTTGTTTGTTATATCTTAAGTCCTTGCCATAGTTGTTTCCATCCAAGTCAAGTCCCTATTTGCTATAGAAGGGTGACCTTGCCTAGAGAACTATCATAGAAGGGAAAAGTTTCCTAAAGAACTGCTGTAGAAGGGTGAACTTGCCCAAAGAACTATCACACAAGGGAAAAATTTCCCAAAGAACTGCTATATAAGGGAGACCTTGCTCACTAGAGGGGTGAACATTCCCTAGAAACAATCAATTTCACATTTGTTCACCCCTTCCAATCCTCCTTTCATTTGTTCTAAGCATCTGTTCACCCTTTCCAAGCCTCCGTTCATCTATTTCGAGCATTTGTTGATCCTTTTCAAGCCTCCATTCATCCGTTTCAAACAACCATTCACCCATTTATTCATTTCACACATTCATTTCCCATTCTAATTGCATGTTTCACCATTTGGGGAACCCGTTTCATTGTCTAGGGATGTCATTTCAATGTTCGAAAAACTTATTTCACTTTCTAGTGAGCCCATTTTACCATTTTCTAGGTTCGCTTGCTTTATTTAAAACAAAAGATCAGTTGAGAACCTAAAAACCTTATTGTTTGATGTGATTTAAGCACTTTCATTCTCTTCCATTCGCTTGCAATTCACCCTTTATTCCATTCACACTTTCCAAAATTCATCACCCACATCATATAGGCATCTTTAACATATCTCTAGGTTGCATTGTTCATCATCATCTCCCCTAAACCTTGTTTTAAAGGTTATTATCTGAATTGACCTAGGTGTTTCAATCTGATCATCATCCCACATAGCAATCATTTTCTTCAACCCAATCAATCTGCTTCCATTTTGAAGCAGATTCGTTGTTGTAAGTCATCATCATTGGCCCAGTCAATCCATTTCCATCTTGAGGTGGATTCGGTGCCATAGTACATCCTTTAATCTGATCATCCAATGCCTTAATTCACCTAGGGTGATTTCCTAATTGGGTTTAAAATCCTTTCCATCAACCAATCCTGGTTCATCATCCAATCCAAATCAAACTTATCCAATTTATCCAATCAATCATATTCAATCTATCTAAGCAATATTATCATCCAACTATCCAATCAATCCTACCCAATCATTCAATCTAAATCCAATCATCCAATTTCAATCAATCCTATCCAATCCCATCATCCAATCAATTGATCTTTGTCCAATCCAAAGCAATCTTCCACCTAGGTCATCCTTGCGTTAATCTAGTCTCATTATAATTTTCCCATAGTTTTTGCATGCTCATTCAAAATAGATCACAAACCAAGAAGCAAATGGAACAAGAACAAGGTCAAAGTTCCCAATTGAACATTGCTCAAGACCCTAATAATCGGGAAAACATCTCCCAAAATCCCACTAATAGTGTGAACACCTCTCAAGATCCTAACAATGGTGTGAACATCCCCCAAGACCCTCATAATGGTACTTCATCACAATCTGACAACAACGAACAAAATACTTCAATACCTGCCAATGAAAACATGATTAATCAGCTTGAAGTGACTATTGATGAATACCTAAGCAATCCCACTAACCTACAAATAATAGATCGCCTCCTTGAAAAACATGGGGATAGATCCTCACTACTTTACTCATGAAAGGAGTGAAACTACCATTTGGCTTTGAAATGTCATAGTATACTAACACTTAGCCTCCATCAGTACATCAAGATCCCCAAAATGTTCCTAGAAATTCCTATGTTCTTGAAGGTACATCCATAGATAACTAGTATCATCTTGAGTTTGGGAATACTGTGATACATCAAGTTGCCAACTACCCTTCCATTCCATCTATTACCCCTATTGTACCATCTAATCCTTATGATCCCTATGCCTATGGCATGCCACAAAGCATCCCATCCACTCCACCATTCCCACCTCAATATCTAGGTCAACCATCTGTTAACATTGGGGGAAACCCCTTTCTCTCATTAATGCCACCACCAGGACGTGTGCCCATAGGAAATCCCTTACCGACCCCTCAGGGTAATACTCCTAATCAATCCATTGCTTTGCAAGCATAGCTGCCGCATGTAGCCATCTCCTCAAAAGTACTACCACAACATACCACTACCATTTCAGTTCCCATACAACAACATCATCAACAACCCCTACAACATAACATGCTACAACAAAATGTTCCAAATTTGTAGCAACACGTTCTCACCCATACACAACCTCCTCATCATACAACACAAATTACATCACACCCTCAACAACCACCCCATGGTGCTTCTACAACAATCCCACAACAACAGCATATCCCATCTCGCCTACCTCATCATCAATCACATACACACGTCCCCCCACAAACGTAGCATAATCCTCTCGTGCAATATCTCTACCATCCATCTAGTACATATACTACTTATACTAATCCTAACATCCATGTGACTGCTCAGAATTCACCGCTGTTGCAACCACCCCCTTATACAAATCCCCTACAATCACATGTCAACCTGTACCAACAAAATTCTCATCCACAACTACCTCCACATGCCACACAACAACCCAATGTCACATATAATTACCAAGAAAATCCTTATTATGCGCAACAACTTGTACATCAACAAGGTGTCTCATCCACATCCTACATGCAATAGCTGCCACCTCATTAATAGGGTACTCAGGCTACCTATTATTATCAACAACAACCGCCTCACCAACAAGGGGCCTCTACATACTACCAAACTCCATATAATGGTTCATCCACTTCATATTACTAGCAATAGCCATCTCAACAACAAGCACCTTTCACCTCTTACCCGTCATCATCCCATCAACATTACATTAATCCCCAACCTCCTTACACTAATCAGTATCAACCTACATCCTCATATAATCTATATAAATTGCATCAACAATATCCACTTAATCTGTCCAATCCAACCCCACCTGTCAATAAAGACCTAGAGGAACTCAAAGCTGCATTGAAAGGTCTACAAGTGGGTACATCCAAGAAATCCTTCAAGTTTGAGGAAATTTTCCCATATCCATTTGATCCTTCAATTTCACTTGTTCCCTTTCCAAAGCATTTTGAGATACCTAAGTTTGAAAAATATATAGGAACCAAAGATCCCAAGGCCCATTGGAAAGAGTTATATGCACAATGTCAGGATGTTCAACATAATGACAATTATCTCTTGTGTATGTTCCCTAGAAGCTTAGGATGACTGGCCTTAGACTAGTTCATGGGTCTCAAGAAGGGGATAGTTTCTTCATTCACTAATCTTTCTAAACAATTTGTCAAACAATTCTCCTTTAATTTGGAAAAAGACATTAACACTCTAGACCTCTTGAAGGAGAAACAACATGATGGAGAAACTTTCACTAAATACCTGCAAAGGTGGCGAGCTGTCGCTAGCCGTATGAAGTCTCCTCTTAGCGAAAAAGAAATGATCACTCTTTTTGTGGCTAATTCCCATCCCGAGCTAGTAGATGCTCTTAATCTTCATTATGTTACTACCTTTGCATAGGTTATCAAAAAAGGCCCCATCATTGAAAGAGCACTTGTTGCAAAAGGGAAAATTAAATTGTATAACTCAGATAAGGAGAAGTCATCCTGTGACAAATCTCGTTATTGGAATAAAAATGAGAATGCATTCAATGATGGCGTCACTGAAACTAAACATGTTCAAGTGGCCAATACCTCCCAGAAGCAACAACCATCAATTCCCAATGCCATATCCGTAACACAAGGGGCACCTCGACCCCCTCAACAATCCAATCAAGGGAACGGTAAATGCCAATACACTCAATTGGGAGAACCCATTAGTGTCGTATTCAACAAACTCCTGCAAGCCAATTATCCGATCACATATCCTATGACCAAGCCACCTAATGAATCTAAGCCAAAACCAACTTAGTTTAAAGAAAACAAATACTGTGAGTTTTACAAGATTAAAGGGAATACCCTAAATAAGTGTAAGAGTCTAAAAAAATACATCCAAGATCTTATAGATCGAGGAGATATTCATGTGGATGCCAATTAGGCTTGATTGTCTAATGCTCAATTACAAATATATCAAAATTCTTTCCCTAAACAGAACCAAGATCCTAACACATCTAACACCAACCCAGGCTCTAACAATAACCATAATCATAATAACAACACCAAAAACATTAGTTACAAAAATGTGCCACTTAATTATGAGGGCCTCATCACGCACATCAAACAAGTGGAACCACATGTGTCTATGATACATGTCAAAGGAAAAGAGCCTCAATGTGTTGTTTCCACTCATTGTACTCACATTACTGTCCCTGGAGCCACAACATTAGCCCCACCACCTCCTATAAGTTCTCACTATAACATCCTTGATCATCTAGGAAAGACTGCAACACAAATATCCATCTTATATTTTCTAAAGTATTCTCCTATATACTAGGAAATTTTAACAAAAGCTTTATAGGATGCCTATGTTGCTGATTACATTGACCCCACACAATTCCTAGCCCTAGTTGGACATCTTTCATCAACCTACCAACTAGGTTTTAGTAAAAATGACATGCCTACCATCAATTTCAATCATAATTGACCCCTTCATATAGAGGTTCTCGTCGCCCAACATAAGGTAAAGAGGGTCTTGATAGATAATGGCTCTGCTCTCAATCTATGTACATTAAAATTCATAAAGCAAGTAGGATATACCCACACTGATTTAAGTAATCAGATTATCACCATCAAGGTTTATGATAATGTAGAAAGGGATTTTGAAGGGGTTATTGAGATTCCAATTCAAGTTGGTCCTATTATACAATACACCACCTGTCATTTCCTTAATATGGAACTCCCCTACAATCTTCTCCTTGGATGACCATGCATCCATGCCATGCAAGCCATCCCATCCACCTATCACTAATGCTTGAAATTCCCTTTTAATGGAATGGAAGTTACAATACAAGCCGATCCTCAGCCTTTTGAATACTACCCCTCACTTGAAGCCTCATTCCCCCATTCCCATTACTCTCTAGGAGTTGAAATGGGATGGCTGTAGACATCTTCACCCAATCTGTCATCTAATTCCTCACCTGTCACCACAACTGACCCATCTACATCCGACTCCACTATCACCAAGGTCCAGATCATTGACAAGGGATGTGGTGAGTATGAAATGCATACCACTTTGAATGTGACAACCATGCCACCCTTTCCACACACATATGGTCAACCCTCTGAGTCTACACCAAAGAAGGAACAAAAAGTAGTCACCTTGAGCTCCAAGAATGTGGGCACTAGCACTGATGCATCTTCCAAATTACTGGAGTACATGTCAGAAGATGATATAAGCCAATGGATATATCGAGAAGAACCTCAACCTACTCCTCCTTTAAAGGAACATTTTCAAGAGATGTACCCTTGGCCCTCTAAGTACACTGAAAATCACAATTATCAGGGGGGAGGTCTTGGTCTAAAAGAGCTAGGAAGAAAGTGGCCAATCGACACTTCTATATGTCCAAAAAATTCAAGCTTAGGCTATGACAAAAAGAAAAAGGGTCAAGCAACATCAACTAGTACCTCTAACAATTTTTGTGCAAGCAATGGTATTCTGGAGGCTATACCAGAAGAAGAATGCATCATACATGCATATGATGATGTAGACCATGTATAACTTTCTTCCATGTTTGAATGCTTACCCATTTGCATCATTAGCCTTTCCCTTTGCCATCCCGAACTCATTGATTGGGACCAACATGACAACACACCTACCAAATCACTTACCTCAATGGATACCTATGTACACCTCATGGGATTGGTGGAAGATGAATGCCCTAGTCAAAAAAATAAGGAAAAGAAAAATCCAAAAGGGTCACCTAGTGAAAACCTCCTTGAGGCACTTCTTGATCTGAAAAAAGTCAAAAAAAGGATGTATCTAACGGTGAAAACCTTAGTGAGTCATTAGAAGATGGGGATGTTCACATTCATCTTCCCCTTGTAGGAACACAATGGTCTGAATGATCATCCATCTTGATAGAAGAAGCACAAGAAATCAATTTGGGAACTAAAGAAGATCCCAAAATCACTTATGTAGCCAAAGCATTATTAGAAGAAGAATATTCCACCATCTCCACAATCCTCAAGGAAAGCAAGATCAATTTCCTATGGGCATATTTAGACATGCCTAGATTAGACCCTGCCTTGGCTTTACACCATCTAGATGTGCATCTTGATGAAAAACCAGTTAAGCAGAAGCTCCACAAAATGCACTGGCAAGTTTCCCTATTGGTCAAGAAAGAATTGGAGAAATTGTTGGAAGCCAAATTTATAAGACCCATTCACTACTTTGAATGGATCTCCAACATTGTACCAGTAGCCAAACCTAATGGGGATGTCAGAATATGTACAAACTTCTGAGATCTCAACAAGGCATGTCCTAAAGATGATTTTCTTTTGTCGAACATAGACATGCTGGTTGATTTAACTACAGGACATGAGATGATGTCCCTCATGGATGGCTTTTCTAGATATAATCAAATTAGGATTTCACCCAAAGATCAACACCAGATGACCTTCACCACATCCTAAGGTACAATTTTGCTATAATGTTATGCCCTTCACGCTTAAGAATGCAGGGGAAACTTATCAGCATGCAATGACTATCATCTTTCATGATCTTATCCACATTATCATGGAAGACTATGTTGATGATCTCTTAGGAAAATAAAAAACTAGAGTAGAACACCCTGCAGTCCTAAGAAATATCTTTGAGTGATTAGAGCACTACAAGTTGCAACTAAATCCAAAGAAATGTGTTTTTGTGGTTACGTTAGGGAATTTTTTTGGTTTCATTATCTCTCGTAGGGGCATCAAATTCGATCTAGAAAAGGTTAAAGAAATCATGGATATGAATCCACCACATAACCTAAAATAGTTGAGAAGCCTTTAGGGTAAACTTCAATCCATCCAGTGATTCATTACTCAGTTAGCCAATAAATTTCAATCATTCACTCACCTCTTGAAGAAAGATAATGCTTTTAAGTTGACTCAACAATGTCAGCTTGGCTTTGATAAGATCAAAGAATATCTAGCTCATCCACCAATTCTTATGCCACCAATCCCTGGTAAACCACTCATGTTGTACATTTCTGCTACTTCAGTGGCACTGGGGGAATTGCTAGCCCAGCATGATGAGTCAACAAAAGAATGAGCCATCTATTACATTAGTCAGACCTTGGTTCATTATGAACTAAACTATTATCCAATAGAAAAATCCTACCTTGTCATGGTATTCACCTCACAAAAACTTTGACATTACATGGTTAACCATCCAATAAAACTCATCTCCAAGGTTGATCCACTAAAATACCTATTATCCAGAACAATTTTAACTGGTCGCATGGCTAAGTGGGTCATGCTTCTAAGTGAATTTGATATTGAATATGTGGATTAGAAAGCCATTGAAGGACAAGTGATAGTAGATCAGTTAGTCGATGCTCCCTTGCTCGATGCACATCCTTTGGTGATGGAATTTCCTGATGAAGAAGTTTTTACAGTAGAAGAGGCTACCACATTGACACTATATATTTTGATGGGTCATATACACATAATAGATCGAGGGTAGGTATCTTGTTTGTCACTCCACAAGGTAATTATATTCCAAAGTCATTTAGACTTTCCTTTTCATGCACCAGCAATATAGTAGAGTATGAAGCTCTTCTCACTGGCCTTAGAATCACAATCAAATGGAATATCACTTGCTTAAGGGTCTTTGATGATTCATTTTTAGTCATAAAACAAGTCAATGATGAATTCTTAAAAAAGGATGAGAAGTTGCTACCTTATAAGAGCATGGTTGATGAATTTAAGAAATATTTCACCACCATTCAGTTTGACCAGATCCCTAGAATATATAACAAAGCTATTGATGCAATGGCTACAATTGGTTCCTTAATGGATATACCTAAAGATCAGATAAAATGTGACTTCCTGATTGAACAACTCTTAATCCCTGCATACGATATCCCTGAGAGTGAGATGGTGTGTGAAATTGTAGGTCCTGCATCCCCATGGTATCATGAAATCTATGCTTATCTCCATGAAAACATCCTACCCACTGACCTTACCTGCAATCAACGCAAATTTTTCATCCAATGTACATCTCATTACACCATCATAGGTGATACTCTTTATCATCGCAGATATGATGGAACTCTTCTTCCATGTCTGAATGAGGCTGGAGCTCATACTACATTAATAGAGGTACATAGTGGTGTTTTTGGAGCCCATTCAAATGGCATGGACTTAGCAAAGAATATTCTAAGGGATGGTTATTATTGGCCTATGTTGGATCGTGACTCTTGTGACTTTGTGAAGAAATGTTTACCTTGCCAACAACATGCAGACCTACTACATGATCCCACTCAAGATCTACAACCTATTGTAGCACCATGACCCTTTTCTCAGTGGGGTTTTGATTTAGTCGACAAGATATATCCTCCATCTTCTAATGGCCACACCTTCATTATCACTGCCACTGAGTACTTCACTAAGTGGGTGGAAGCCATACCACTCTCCTAGATAATGGGTACTCAGATCTCCAAGTTCATCCTCTACCATATCATCTATAGATACGACATCCCCTCCACCATCATCTCTGACAATGGTAAACCATTCAAAAACTAGGCTATAAAAGAGCTCTGTAACACCTTTCATATCCAACACCGGTGGTCCACGCCCTACTACCCTCAAGGTAATGGACAGGTAGAAGCCACTAACAAGACTCTGATCAAAATCTTGAAAAAGGTTGTTAATAGTTTTGGATGAGATTGGCACCTCCACATCCACCTTGCCCTTTTGGCTTACCACACATCCATTCGAACTCTACTAGCACCACTCCATTTTCCCTAGTCTATGGTGCTAAAGCCATCTTTCCAATTGAAGTTGAAATCTGATCTTTGATAATATCTTTAAAGAATCTCATCACTGAAGAAGAATCATGGGTTGCTCGCCTTGCCCAATTGGAACTCCTAGAAGAAAAGAGGACCAGAGCATAGAATCACCTTCAAGCGTATTATAATCATCTCAAGAGGAGTTATAAAAAGAAAGTTTGTCCCCATCAATTTAAAATTGGGGACCTAGTGCTTAATTAAAATCAACATACACAACAGGACTAAGACAAGAAGGGGAAGTTTGAACCTAATTGGTTAGGTCCTTATGTTATCACAACAAAATATGGATTAGGGGCTTACCACCTTGCAACACCTGAAGGGGAACCCCTTGAAGAGGTTTTACTCTTAAATAAGCCATGTCATCTTATCTTGAAAAATACAAAAAAATTAAAAAATAAAAATAAAATCCAAAAATAGTCAAGAGAAATAAATTTGTCCTATGGTGAAAACCACTCTTGGTGGCGCTTAGGATAAGTACGGTTGGTGAAAACCTAGTAACAAGCATCATCCATAGAGAGCTTAGTCATTATCTACCTTGTACCTATCTTTACATCCTATCTTATCCTATCACTTCATCTGCATCCTAACCTTGGCCACTTGGTATCTTTTGATTGAGCATTGGATGATTATCTGCTATCGGTCATCCAAAGCTTTTATCCTCATCTGAGCTTGTGTTATTCATCTAGTTATCTTGCTGGTCTGTCATCATCTAGAGTTCTTCATCGTGTTGGTCTCCACTTGGATCTCCACCTGGTCATGTCGATGTTTTTGGTCTTTGTCAAACTACATTGCCCCTGCACTTTCACGTAGGCAAGGTCGATCTTTTGATCCACCTACAGGGCTTTCCTTTTCTTTTACTGTGCTTTGTCATCATATCATCAGTCTCCATTGGTCTTCTTTCTTCTTTTATACATGGTCTTTTCTTGAACTATGAGGACTCTGCACTTTCACGTAGGCAAGGCTAATCTTTGATCAGCCCTGAGCCCCTAGGTCATTAGGGTGCATCGGTCTTGTGTCATTCTTGTGTCTTGTCATTAGTGTTGTGTTGTCAAGAGTGCCCTTATCCAGCTAGTTCTTCACAAACATGATCCTCTAGTGTCGAAAGATCTGGTTAATGACAAAAATCCTGTCATCTGGGTCATTTGAGTTTAGTATCCATCATTGGTCTCAATAGGACAAATCCTTCCTAACAGACCTCGTCAACCCCATCCATCCTTGTGATCCTATGGAAAAGGACATTTGAATTTTATTTTGATATTTTAATGCTTTTGGCTTTTGTTTATTGTTTGAGCTCCCTATTACAACTAGTCAAGTTTTCCATAATCTATCATATTATGGTGCATTTTGATGGGTTAACATAGAGGAAATTTCTTGATAGTTTATTGTTGTTGTTTGATGGGTTGTTCCCACATAGAACCCACCAGGATCTCCAGGATCCTATGTTATGTTGGGGACATCCCTTTGTGCTTGTGGTTATTCCAATACTTTTCCCGACCGAGGTCTTCACGACTTTGGGGTGTTGGGATAACCTTGTTTGATGTGTTTATTTTATGCATCAGATGCTAACTTGCCCTAGTTTCATATACCCTGTCACGTGGTGTCTTATGCTATAGCAAAAATTAGTGCTCCAAAGATGGCTTACTAAAATTAATATTTCATTTCATAATCATTCTCGTTGCATCCATTGTTATCCATTAACCTATGATTTTGGTTGTGCAAATATTTACCTTTTATCTCTCGTTCTTCTTGGGATGTCAATAATTTTGACAGGTGCAATTTCCTATCATCTACTCACATTTCTATGCAAGTACTTATTGAGACTTAGGTTTTTTACATGTTGCATTATAGGTTCAATTCATTTTATCCTAATCATTTTAGATTCATTTTATATATTCATACATTACCACATTAGTTTTCATACATCACTACATGCATCACATATGTCTATAAATCATACATAAACTCATAAATCATGCATTAAATTAGGTCCATACCCATCATACATAAAATCATAAATCATCCATCATACTTATTTCCCTATTACATTATATGATCATTGCATTAACATTATTTTGTTTCTATGCCCATACATTAGTCTATATCATTAACATTCATCTCATTAAGACCATATTCATTATGCATAAAATCATAAGTCATGCATAAAATCATAAATCATGCATCACATTAAGTCCATATTCATCATACACAACCATAAATCATGCTTCACATTAGGACCATATCCATCATAAATTAAATTATAAAACATGCATCACTTCTTGCATTACACATGTTAGTGGCATCCATATAAAACTCAACATATACCATCATAAACATGTCATCATCATAAAATCATACACATACACATATGCATAAATAGAATCATCCATCATAAACATAACATATTGTCAATAAGGGCTATCGTATATCATATAAATATCACAACCAAATATCCATCACATTAATAATGTCCATCATATACATCCAATCACTAAATAAAATGCAAGTACAAGGATCTGCATCATTGCTACTTTGTACTGTCCATCCACCCTGCACCTATCAAAATATGGTATCTCGTCATCTACCAAAAGAGCTTCCCACATCTGACCTCTATGGAGAGTTAGGCACCAGTCCTCTATGAAGGAGTGTCCCCTGTGACTCACTATATCCTTGAGTTCGTGTCCCTAGTGACTGGGATGGCGTGGGAATTTGAGGAGCCTGCTGCACATACTGAAACATGCATTGTGTCGGATCTAGAACTACATGTTGATAGGAAATCATCTAGTAGTTTTCCTCCCTCATGTACTCGACACTCTACATAGCCTAATATCTAGCAGCATCCCACTCATTTTTGTACCTATCTCGGTCTTTGGTAATGAGTCCCCTCTCTTGTGTCCATGCATCCAAAGCCAACCTCAACTGATCTCTCTCTGTTGTCAATTGTGCCACCTTCTATGCGGCTCTATCCCTCTCCTCCCACATCTATGCCTGCAAAGCTTGTATCTGAGATTGTAATCTCTGCACCTTTGACTCTATCTTCATCCCCTCGCCCTGGGCTACCTGTGATCGACCCTGTGCCATATCTCTCTCTCTCTATAATCTCTACTCAAGCCACTACTGCATCCATCTCTTCCTGAAGGGTCTGTATTTGTCTCTGTAAGGAACCCATCTCCTCTTGCATCACTTGTATCTATGTTTTTCCTCTATCTCTCTCACCCCACACACCCTACATCTCTGCATGCAATCTCTCTCTCTCTCTCTATGCACAAGCTCTAACTGGGCCTCTACTGTCTCCACCCTCACCCTTGCCTCCCCTAGAACTGTCTCTATAGTAGACACCCTATCCTAGAGCTTCATCCTCTCCCCCAATAGTTTTACCATTTGTACCCTCAATGTCTTCATCTCCCTCTCAATTTGCTATAGACACTCTACTGAGACCTGCTCTGCTACCCCTCTAGACTCTGGTTGTCCCCGTACCTATGCTATGGTCATCACTGCTTGTAGTATGTCCTAGTCCCAAGTGGCACTAGCTAGCTCACCCCATACTCCCTCCATCTCTACTCATAGCTCATCTCTCTCCCTCTATGCATCACGTACCTCTTCCATCAACCGATCCATGATGAAACCATACTCCCTCTTTCCTACTGCCTCCACTCTGCACACCTCAGCCTCTACAATCCTCATCCACTACTCTATCATCTGTAGCCTCTCCTGGGCCCCCCTCAATAAAATAACAGGATCCTCAATTGGTGCAATTGGTAGTACCACTGACGGCTCCACCACATGAACATCAACATCCATCGCATCCATCTCTATCTCATCATAACCCTGCTCGACCTTGCTCATTACCCAAATACTCCTCGGTTGTCCTCTCCTTCCCACCCTCATCTGCCTCCTTAGCTATCCTATAGTTCTCTTATACCCTCAGGCTCCTCTCCCTCCTCACTCATCCCTAACTCTAGCACTTGGGGATCTTGCTCCACCCCGATCTCCATCTAGACCCTCCTCCATTGTCTACTCCTCATCATCCTCCCTAGATATCCTCTAGCCTCAGTCTCACCCTGTGCTCCATCTTGTTGTCCTATAGCCTCCACATCCTCCTGCTTAGTTGTGATCCTCACCAAAACTCTCCTCAATCATACTATGTGCCCTATGCCCATCTGTTGACCTATAGCTCTCACCTCCCCCTTTGGCACATCCAACATCTCAACCTTTGACCCCCCTCCATCCCTCTACAATGTTGCATCCATCTCTGGCCCTCTCCCATCATCCATCTCCTCATCTACCTCCATCCTCACTCTCTACCCCCTCCACCTTCTCCTCCTCCTCCTCATCCTCTCTGGCTATTCTCTAGCCCCAACCTCATCCTATCATGCAACCACTACATCCTCCTACTGTCCCCTGACTCTGAATACCTCCTGTCCTCTTCATTGTTGTCCCCTCCTTGTTGTGCCTGCTCTAGCCAATCGCCGCTCATCATTTGATCCAAACCCTAGAGCCCCAATGATGTGTTGGGCCAGTGTAATCCTATCCCACTGGTGGTTGCGCAACCACCTGGCATACTGTACTATCACCCCTACATCTGCCACCCCAATTTCTCTCCCCAAGTAGGGCTCTAGCTCCACTACCTCCCAAGCGACTCTAGTACCTCTTGGTAAAATGCGGGCTGCCCATGGCTCTTATTGACTTATCTAGTGAAACATGTTGGGACCTACTAGGATATCTTGAGTAATCCAAAACTGTCTTGCCACTCTATCAGGCCAGTGTGCATTCACTATGTGAGGCTCCCTCCCAATCAAATAACATCTACTCATGAAGTGGTCTCAATGCCTCATCTCCTCATCCCTCCATCCCACAAATCACTGATACATGTATGGAATCCATACTATATCCTCCTCTGGTAAGTCATAAAAAACTCTCCTCCACTCATCTGTATCCCCCTGTATCTCATAGCGCAAAACCCAACCCTGCTCCTACCCATACAACCAGGCTAACAGTGTTGTCTCCTCCACCCGTCCTCCACTCACTACTGGCTTGATAATACTAATATGCTGCCAAGACCATACCTATAATAAGGTCACATGTGTCACACTCACTACCTCTCAGTAGTAAATGATGTGTAGATCTCTGTACAGATGTGCTAATACACATGTACCCCGTGAGAACTACCCCTCTCATCCCTTGACTATATGTCAAATCACCTCCATAAACTACAAACTACAAAAATGCCTACTCTGATCTGGCAACACTATCCGACCAATCAATCCAAACAGAAACAGTGGTAGCACTAGCACCCTTAGTGACAAACAATGGTCCACATCTATAATTGTCCCTTTTGCACATGCAGATCATCTCATTCAAATAGTACAAAAATTGTGTGATATAACTCCGCTACCTTTGACACCACCTCACTCACTATCCACCCTACTATAGGAAGCTCCAGAATACACCACACATCCTCTAATGTAACTATCATCTCCCCTTTCAGAAGATGGAAGGTCAATGTCACAGAACTCCATTGCTCCATGAGGGCTGTCAACATCACTCGATGGGTCCTCACCATCAAGTAGTTAGAAAAATGCAGTAATCCTGCCTGCTCCAAGGCATAATGGTCTACTCCGGTCATGGCTACTTTGGTCACCACTAACTCCTCCGAGTGCCTCTCATGGGTCTGCACTGAGTCAAAACTCTGCATCCACACCACTCCACATGTCAGTCTATTTACCTTTCTCCTAGACTTGGGACAACATATTGCTATTTTTTTCTTCACTCTTTCTATCCTCTTCCATTTTTTTCCTCTCCCCTTGGGTTCCCCCTCATTTTGGGCACACACGGCCTTCCCCCGAGAAAACCTCCCCTTGTCGATGGGAGGACCCGCCCTAGTCCTTGGGTGGACCTGCCTTAGCATGGGGCAAACCCGCCCTTGTTCAGGGAAGACCCACCCCAAGTTGGGGAAAACCCGCCCTAGGCTAGAGGGACCTACACATAGCCTGGGGTGGGCATGCCTCAGGTTGGGGCGGACTCGCCCTTGACCTGGGGCGGCCGTGCCCCAGGTTGAGGCGAACCCATCCCATCTTTAGGATGGCTACACCTTGAGTTGGGGTAGACCCACCCCAAGCTAGGGCGAACCCACCTAATTGTGGGGTAGACCTATGGCAGGGGCAGATTCGCCCCTGTCTGGGGTGAACCCACCCTAGCCCGAGGCTAATCTACCCATCTTTGTCTCCCCCCATTTTTCAAAATTAATTTTTTATCTCATACCCATTTTTCTACCCTATCCCACCCAAAAAAACCCACGTTTTCAAATTTCCATAAAACTTACGAAATACATTAAAAATGCATAAAATGCCAAAAAGGGTTTTGTTTCTAACTTGGCATGGGACCGCATGCTCGTAGTAGAATCTCTGCACCTCATCCACTCAGTGGATAATGTTTGAGTCATAATCCTCTGGCATCGTCACTCCTCATCTTCTTCCTCTCCTCTCCTCTTCTCTCAACTACTACAGTGAAAATGAGGTGAGGTAATTCCTAAAATTACCTTTTATCCCTTTTCCCTCCTTTTTTACTAAAGGGTATTTTTTACCTTTTATTTATCTTTTTTTTCCTCCAACTAATTCCCTAACTTCTTAAGGCCACCATTTGCACACCGTACGTCCATTTGACTCCATTCAAAAGTCAAATCTGCTTGATTTTTCAAGCCCTGTCCAACTATGCCCTCCATTTTCTCATATCGAGAAGTCGATTGGGCCCCATTTTTCTTCCCCCATTGCCCTCTCGAGGGGCCATACCCTACCATTTTCTCCATTTCCTCCGTCATATTCACTCCCTCACAAAATTGGGGCACCTCCATTCATTTCCCCTCTATTTGGGTAGCTCATGCATCTCTCCCCATGCTGGGGAATCTTTTTCTGATTGCTTCCTCTATAGACTCATCTACATTTTCTTTTCTTTGAAACACTATTATTCTAACAATATTTCAAAGAGGGGAAAAAAGTAGACATCCAAATTTGACCACTTCCACAAGGTCAAAATCATCGACTCTATTCATCTATTTTGTGAATATTAATTAAATGATTTATTTAATCAATATTTCATCTTCTACCTAAGGTTCCTAAAGTATTTAATCAAATAATTAAATACTTTACCTTACCCCCTTTTCCTCTCTAAATTAAATAAACATGTCAATTTATTTAATTTAGTCATTTGATCTTTTTTTTTAAATTCCTTTTTCTCTCTCCTTGTCACATCCTCCAACTTTTTCCACTTGCTTTGAATCCCCTATTAATTTTCTTAATCATGTATTTGCACAACCATAATCTAAACATCCTGCCACATTTAGCATACCCTTTTGGTCAACCTCTTATATATCCCATATTTGGCATTGACCCTCTTTCCCATGTGAATTTTTAATTCACATTTATTCACCCAAGATTCCTCTCTTCCCCATGTGAAGTTTTAATTCACATTTATCCTTCCAAGGTCTTCTAGAACCTTTTGACCTCTCACATCACCCACATGTGTCAAAATCCTACCTTTTTGGAAACCTTTTCTTAACAACTAGATTCTTCCAATCATGTGAATTTTTATTTCATATTTATTTTCCCAACTACTTTTGTCTTCCCCATGGATATTTTTGAGGAATTCTAAAATTCCTCAAGTTTCATTTTCATCCTCACTTAGGAACAAGAAGTTCCTTTTTGAGGAAATCTCCTCATCTCCCAATGTACTTCCAAGGTACATGTCCTTCCACATCACATGTCCTTCTTCCACCTCACCTACACCTCATCACATCCCTGACCACTTCACATTCCACATGTCAAGATGTGATGTCTTGTGAGTCTTCAACTCATCATATCCCTTCATCTTGGCCATGGTGGCTCAATCTTGACAATTGAATTCTCTATAGAATTCAATTTCCTCTATAAATACCCCTTCTTGTAATGAATTTAGAACATTTAGTCATTTTGTAGAAAAATTATGATTTTAAGCCATTTGAGCACTTTTACTTGCATCCTCTAGCATATTTAGATTTTATCAATTTCTCTTGCATTCATCCCACATCCACTATAATCATTTGCATCCCCACTTGCATTTTTATCACTTTGCATTATTTTCCATCCAAGGAGCATACATATCAAGTCGCATCAAGGGCCAACTACACTCATCAATTGAAGCAAGGTAAAAGGTAAAAGGTTTCATTTCTTTGTTATTTTTTTTAATTCATCTTAGGCCTATCTTGAGTGTTTGGTGTTTTCTCTTCTTGCATTTTAGTTATTTTGTATCTTTAGAGTAGGAAAAACACTCCATCACAAACATATATTTTTAAATAAATATTAAAGTGTGTGCATATTAAAACATAGTTGTTTCCATTCAACATCAACTTTCATATTATCTATTTATCTAAAATAGAAAAAAAATATACTATCTTAATATAGATTCTTTTATCTAGTGCATTTTATTTTTAAAAAAAAAATTTAAAAGTTTTACTATTTTTTCTTGACAAGGTAATAAACCTAATATTTTGTTTTGATAACCTACTTTTAATAAAAATATAAATATAAATATAAATAATAATTAAATTATTAAAATATATATTTGAAAACTACAATTATGAATCTACAAAAAGGGTATTTTCAATATATTTTTTAAAAATATTATTTACATGAGTAGAAGTTGTTGAAACATCAAAATTTTCAAATAAATATATTGTTTTACTAAATTGGCCTCAAACTAGTGTTACATATTCATTTAGCCAACAATTTTAGTTAGAAATGTTTTGGACATACATAACGTAGTTAAAATGAATCTTACAAGACTATATGTTTGACATAAATTAATTTTTAGTTAGAAATACTTAAATTCATTTGTGTTGATAAGTTGGCCGAAAGTGTGACACAACTTTGTACTTTTACTGTGGAATATTTTGAGACATTGTGTGAATTGTATGAAGTGTTGTTATGTGGTTTTCATGAACTAGAGAAGAGTGTATGTGGTTGTTTGTAGTGTTAGTTTACGTTTGGCCAACCTAGTGTGCTTGTGCTATTTGCGGAGGTACCTCATGGATTGTGAATTTGTTGAGTAGCGTGGTGATATGAATTTGGGTCCTAGTTGACCCTTGGTGTGTTTGTCCACTTCTTTCAACCATGGAGGTGTTTGGTGTTGACCTATTTTAGTGTCGTACATTTTAAGTGCATACGTTTCATTTAGGCTGACCTAATTGAGATTATTTGGGCCATGGATGATATATAAGTAAGGTAAATTCTTGTAGATGTGTGTGGATTTGTAGAAGGTGTGTAAAATATTTGAATTTGATTAAGTGTGGTGAATTGAGTGCAAGCATAATTCCTATGACTTTGATGCAGTGAGAAAAACTGTCTATTTTCAACGTGCTTGAAGTTGCTGGAGGCAGTGAGCCAAAGGTTGTGGATGGCATAAGGTTTCAGTGGTGTATTTCTCTTATTACTTTGAGATAGTGAATCTCTTTGCAACATTTTAATTCTATCTTCTTTCCTCTTGGTAGTGAGCCACCTGATAATGATCCTTTTTTTTTTTGAGAAACAAGCCTTTGGCAGTGATCCTAATTATATTTGGTGTTGCAATTCATATATATGTGATCTAATCCTCACCGTGGTTTTTCCCTCCTTTATTTTTCCATGTAAATCTAGTGTTCTTATGTGTTTGGATGTGCTTGTATAACTATTTTATATGCTTACATTCTACAAATGCATGAGAAGGGTTTAAGGGATAACAAGGGTTTGAATGTTATTGATGGATTAAATGTTTTTAAGTATAAAATTGATTAACCCCCCTCTCAGTTGTCCTGCACATCTAATAGGGGTATACCATCATCTAAAATTTTCATACCAACATGTCCTTGAAACAATGCAACAAGTGCATTATCTCATAGAGGGGTAAAATATAGACACCTAAAAATGACTAATGCATTTCATCAAAATTATCACCTCTCACCATCATTTCTTATCAATCTATCCATAATTATTAATTAAATATTTATTTATTTCATATTTTCATTATAAATATCAATTAAATATTTCTCTATTATTTAATTAGTTTATCATTTTCCTTCAACCACTTTTATTAAATAATTTTTAACTATTTAACTATTTGCAATTTCCTTTCATCTACTTGCTTAAATATTTTTTAATTATTTGATTATTTCTAATTTTCTTCCATCTACAATGATTAAATAATTATTAATTATTTAGTTAATTTATAATTTTCTTCTATTGATATTAATTAAATATTTATATTATTTAATTAGCTAATGTTTCCTCTAAAAGTAAATGGATTATTTAACTTTAATTTCTATCTTTAAATTCTTCTAATAAATTAAATTATTTAAGCATGTCATAACCCAATTTTTATTGCATTTAAAGTATAATATGATAAATTAAATTATTTAGGAAATTCAATATACTGAATGGAAGTTTGATATTTTTGAAAAGTTTGAAAGATGTTGACCATCATTTGACTATGTGATCTTTTGAACTATCTTATACTTTTTCATGATTGAACATGACTGATGAACTATGCGAGTTCAAGTGTGTGAAAATTGTAGGATAATAGGTTGAAGGATGAGAAGACAGTTGAGGTAGGCTCATTTAGCCGAATTGAATGGTAAGCTCGATGGAATCTGGGTGCACACACCACAAATGGCATGATGTTTGTATTTGAAATTTCATATAGAATATTTTATTAACTTGATTTGAATTGATTCAATGATTGAAAAAAAAGGATTATGGAATGTTAAAATGTGATTTCATATTCAATTTTATATCTTGATCTTGTGTATTCAAATTTGAAAGAAAATGATAGCATGATTAAACACATATATGTATGTATTTCAAAAATAAAAATTCTTAAAGGATAAGAATTTCATTTAGAGGCTATTTATTTGAATAAAATAAAAGATTATTTTAGTATTTGAAAGAGATTAAATACTACATTGTCAAAAAAGAAAAATAGTAATAATTAAATATATATATAAATATACATATATATAAGTTTATAGATATACACATATAATAAATATGTGTGTGTGTGTGCATGCATATATATATATATATATATTCCATATAAAAATTAAATATGGATCAAAATTATGGAATCATTACTATTGATTTCAAATAAATCAAATGAGGACATAATGGATGAGTGACATGCATTCAAATTTAAGGCCAAGTAAATTATATTTTAATAGTGGGGTGGCCAATTATTCCAATTGTGAATGAAATTGCCCCCATATCAATGTAAATAGGAAAAAAGAAGAAAATATTTCCATGTTGAAAGGGGGAATCACTGGCAAAAATTGGGTAGTGGCGATGAGTATCTAGGGAGAAAGAAGGAAAGTGACTCAAATATGCTGGAAAAAAAGAAAAAGGTCGAGGAAAATCTTTGACCTTGAGTTAAATCAATTTTTGTATACAAACATGCTTGATTTCTCAGTAAACTCTATTCGAAAAATTTGCATTTTTATTTTCAGTACGTCGATTCTTTTAGAATCAATGGTAAATTATTAAATATCTTAAAAGTGCAAGTGTATTTAGCTTAGAGCTTGGTCATTTTTGTGTAAGATAAAACACTTTCTTGTTCTATGATACTAGGGGCCTTATTGACCATCTTGCATGCTTTAAACTTGTGCATTTTCACCCTATCGACATGCTAGTCGAGCATGGATAGGTTATGTTTTCCATATCGTTATCACCTCTATATGTTTTAGTGATAAAAAAAATGTATCCCTCTACATTTTCACACTTTTTTGGTCCCTCCCTATTAAATTAAGCATAATCTTACCTTGATTTAGTGTTATAATGTGTTTAACACATTCACATTAAGTCTTTGGCCCTTATATACTAAATGAACCTCGTTATGCCTTATTTAGGGTGTTGTAAAGTGTACCTTTACACTTTCACACTAATATAGGGTTCTATTAATTAATTGAGCTTCTTTATGCCTTATTTGGCCTTATTTTGCATCCACAAGCCTTAATTAATGCATCATTCTGAGATCAATCCCAACATTCACCAATATCTAATCATAATTCATGTGTTTTGGATTGTATGGCCCAGATTTAGTGATCTAGGACTCATATGCCACCTTGGGCATATGAGTCCCACCTAATTTTTGGGGCCCCAATCTTGATTTTGCATCAATCTAAGCCTTTCTTGAAAAATGTGTCCCAAAGCCTAGCCTAACAGGACTCATACATCACTTTTGAAATATGAGACATGTGTGGCTTAAACCGAAATTAAACTCAAATTCTTGGCAAAATTTTATTCACCTAGATCTGATGTCATCTTGTAGTGTTGTAATTTTGGAAAATTTGGTAGAAACAAGTATAAATACAAGGTTATTTCACTCATTTTCACCTAAGACTTTCATGAGAGCATTCCTTATAGTGAATTTGAGTTTAGAAGAGTATTCAAGAGCATTCAAGAGTTCATTATCAAGCATTTTGGAGCATTATTCAAGTATCAAGCATCATGTCAAAGTCATCATGCATCCTGTTTATTTTTGAGCTAACATTTGTGATGTAGGGTTCCATGGTTCAAGTAAGGATTCAATTCAAGGTAACACAATCAAGCAAGAGCCAAGATCCACATCCATTGGAGCAATTTCATACATGTTTGGAACATATTTTTCAAGGATTTGGTGAGTTGCAACATTGTGTTTTTGTTCATTCATCTTTCCTCCTTCCTATTTTATTTCATTTGAAGGTTTGATTATGAAAAAGAGGTTTGACCAAGGTAAACCATTTTCTACTAACAAAACAACATTTTTCCCTGTCTTTAGTGTGTGATTTGTAGATCTAGGTTGAAGATCCCTTGAGCAAGATTAAATGAAGTTTTCAATGTTACAAATTTGTCAAAGTTCTCACTTGGTTTACAAGATCACTAAAAGACATCTATAGAGTAGAATTCAACATTTCAAATCCAAAAATCAGGTTGAGAAGATAGAGCATAGATTGAAGAGTAGATTCAAAATTTGACTTTTTGAAAAAGCTAAGCAAGACTGATACACCACTTCTAGCGTATGAGTCCTAGTACAATTATTTTTCTAGATTTATGAAGATCTAGACTTGTCATCATTAGATTCTTGTTTCATCCCAAAAACCCTAATATGGGATTGATATGCCCAACCTGGCATATGAGTCATAGTGTACCTTAAATTTAGTATTTTCAACATTTCAGAGTTTTTTCCAATATTTTTTCAGTTTCTAGGTTCACCTTTGTGTTTTTCCAGTTTACTATTTTATTTTACACTCATTTCTAGCTCATCTATTCAAGTCTTGCATATCATTAGGTCTTGCATGTTACTTATCTTTCCAAGCCCTAGCTTGGTGGTGAATGCTCTTTTAGTCTTTAATCACACACTAGGATACCTTATTACAAGATATCTTTCCCCATTTCTATCTTTAGATTGAGATCTCTAAGGTTTCCTTGAATGAAACTCAAGGGAAATAGGTCTAGGTCTTAAACCCTATCTCGTGCCCCATCCCCCCAAAAGGTGGGGCACCCTATTTTTGTCATTTCATTTTGGTGAACCTAATGTGAACACCTCTTTTCTTTATTTGGAGTGCATCATTACCCTAGAAATGGATTACATTAACTTTGCATTAGGTTTTTCATTAGTTAATTTGCATCTAGGGTTTCTAAATCTTTCATTAGTAAAAGTTCATATAGGTTGCATTTTTGCATCTTGCATCATCAAATTTCATTTTAAATCTATAATTGCACATAGCTTAGGCATCATCCAACCCAGAAAGCATAAAATTCAATCATAATTTTCCAAAATTTGTGCAAAAACCTTAATCTAGGACTCGTACGCCCCTTTGGGCGATTTAGTCCCAATACAAGTGATTTTTCTTTATTTCTAGGTATTATGTGTTGACTATTTATCAGTATTCAAATCCTTGAAAAAACCTAATTGGGACTCATATGACCCTCTAGGTGATTTAGTCATATGTAGGATCCAAAACTACATTTTAGATCATTTAAAGCTCTATTTCTATGCTTTTGTTTGATGTGGTTACATTTCTATTTTTTTTTACAATTTTTTTGTTTCATTCAATTCAATGCATCTAGTTTAAATTAGTTAATTTTATGCATTGCTTAAATTGAAAATTGCATCTAGAACATTTACTTTTAGATTGTTGCATAGCGTAATTAGTAAATTACCTTGTTTAGAATATGATATTTGCATTTACATACTTCATTTTAGTACTTTAGCCTCTTTCCATCTTGGATTTGCACACTATGTTTGTGAATCTTGTATGAACCTTACAGCTTGGTGTCCTATTAGTAGTACTATTGTAAGACATAGTTTGAGACTCAAGTCATCCTATAATAAACCATTCATCATGGATCTTTGGTTCTCTAGCTCTCTTCCTAATAGTGTTGATAATCAACCCTATATGGATCCTAGTATGCATGCTTCATTTCCCATGACTACCATGCCTTCAACTACTATGTTTCCTATTAACAACACTATCCCTACTATACCTAGCTCCAATCAAGATTTGGGATGCACTCAAATCCAAGGTGGAACTTCCATCCCTACCTCTAAGATACCCATTTATATTCCTACATACACTACTACTCAACCTACCATAACAATTCAACCTACTAGCAGTGTGAACACTTAGGTATTTCCATGAGGAATTCCTCTAGATTTGTGCCTTTGACTATAATATCTCCTCAAACCTTCTCCATCCCAAGTTTATAGTTCACTTATCCTCTGCATACATACACCACTCCACCTTATACCCCTCTGCCTTACAACAACAATGATGCTATCATTAACACACATTTTTCAAAACATGGCATCCCTTCAACAAAAAATCACAACCCTAAATCAAAACAATAATGGTCAACCTTCACAATACATCGAAAATAATCCCTTATAAAATTACACAAGGCATAGAAGTTCCCTGATTTTAGAAATATGTTGGGAAGGGAGATCCTGTTAACCATGTTTCCGCTTTTACCACCCTATGTAGTGATTTCATCTTTGAAGAAAAACTTTTAGCTAAATTTTTCTATAGATTCTTGAAAGGAACTTCGTTAGAATGGTTTTCCTCATTACTGAATAACTCAATTCATTCATTCAATGAACTGTTTGAGGCCTTCATTAACCATTTACAAGTGCACGACTCCTAATATGACTTTAGATGATTTGATGAGATGTAAGAAAAAATAAGAGGAAAAAGTTAATGACTTCATTTTAAGCTACCAATCGCTTTATTCCCAAATCAACATACAAATTCTCGATCCTCACCTTCAATGGATGATAATTGATAAATTGAAAACTAAGATACAAGATAAGATTGGCATGATGAAATTCCCTTCCTTTGTACACTTGTGTAATGCCCTTCATGATTATAAAAACTTGGTTAGTAGTCATGAAACAAAACCCACCTCTAGTCATTCTGAGAAGTTTGAATCCGTACACCTAAACAATTACCAATCCTTTAGAAAATAGAATAAAGGCTTCTTTTAACTAAATTCATCTCAACCAACTCAACATGTTGATACCCAAGTGGCTACTATAAAGAAGAAAACTCCTTTCACATTTGGGGATCCAACTAGGAAATTCACTCCCTTACCTGATACCCATCATAACACAATGTCACAAATTTTAGAATAGAAAATGATTAGTTTTCCCCCATTAGAGCACATAATCCTAATAAACCTTTACCACCACACTTTAGATCTAATGGTTATTGTCATTATCACTAACCAAATGGACACGACATAGAACATTGTAAGCATCTTCAAAACCTTGTGCAAGACCTCATTAACTCTGGTCAACTTTCAATTGGAGGTGTTAATGATCAAGGAAATAAGTCTATTTCCCCTCCTAACAAAAACTTTCAAAACTTTACCAACCCTATTCTAAACAATGATGCTTCATTTTTCAAAGATACTAAGAAGAATGATGTGATGAATGCTGACATGGATGATGAAAACATGAAAATTTCAAAACAAGATCCTGTAGATACCAATGAACAAAGTACTTTGGATGATATGGCTAGATTGATCAAAATTCAACCTCATAAGGTCTAAACTAAAATTCCTCTTGGAATTTCTTTCTTCTCACAAGATGCACCCAATGGTCCTCTTTACATAGCTGGTCGAATCTATGACAAGCCCACTAATGGGATATTAATTGATCTCATTTGTGGAGAGAATGTGATCACCAAGGAATTATTACTTGTGCATGAACTCTATTAAGAAACATATGATAAACTGAAGTCATGGATAAAGACACATAATGATTTTTCTTACGCTACAATGGGATCAATCATCCTTCCTTTAACTTGTGGACCAAAATAATTAGATGTATCATTCTCCATCATCTCAACATCAGACCAATTTCATGTGAAGCTTGGTTATCCATGGCTATACTCCATGTAATTTTTCCCATTGATCGTGCATAAATTTTTAAATTTTCTCATTGAAAATGACATCTTTATTGTGCATCCTAGTGGCTTTAATTCTCTATCTTTCCCTGGGAAATTTTCATTGGATTTATTTTGGATTGAGCCTATGGAACCTATTAAACCTTGTGAAGACTTCTTTTTCAGACCCTACCAAAATTTTAAAGCAAAATGCATAAAAAATTATCTCTTAAGAGCATGCTTCCACCTATGACTAATCCTCTTATCCTTGATGAGACTATCATTGAACGTAAAGATCTTCCAAACAACCAAGAAAAACCTAAGATAGATACTTTTCCTAACTCCTAGAAATGACTAAGAGACAATGAAAACAATCATGTCATAACTCCTAATATAAAACAAGTATACAAAGCTAAAGATAAAGTGGTTGAAAATCATCCCATGGTTCCTTTTGTTCCTCCCCTTAGGGAAGAAAATAAACCTATGGTTGATAAACCCACTCTTGCATAAATGCAACTTGATAATCATACCAAAAGAAACAAAAATGCTAGAGAGAATAGGCATAGATGTCATTCCCTTGATCAAATATTAAATGACAAAAAAAAAAAAATCGACATCCAAACCTGACTAAAGCAATACACGAATCTCTCCCTTCGTCACAACAAAAAGATCCTATACCACAACTACAATAGGAGCTAAACACTTCTTTATACATTATCAAATGACCTCCCATTGTGATTAACTTGGATGAATATGATGAGGTTGCTAAAATTGATGAAGAAGTGCATAATGAATTATATTGTTTTCCTCTTCTATGAGCTTAAATGACAATTATCCTAAGAAGAGTGTTGAACTTGGTGACGATCCTAGTTCAACACTTTATATTATCACTTTGACTAGTTTTCCACCTTTTGTATATGATGAACATTATTGGGATGTGGATGACCTAATAATAGGTTGAATTTCATGTGCCTTACTATTCATGTGTTTTTTTTCTTTCATATGCTCTTGCATGTGATTGCATGTGCATAATGTGATCCCTCATACTATTCTATTTGATGCATCTCTCTCTCTTTGTGACATTCCTCTATGTGTACCTACATTCTTCTCTATTTCATAAACCTTTATCTCTTTCATTTGTATTGTATTTTCCTTTTGGGGATGATGCAAGGTTTTAAGACATTTAGGTCTCCTTCATGGTGATCCAAAAGCTTTTCCTTTACATTTTCATTTGTCTTGTGTTTTCCTTTTGGGGATGATGCAAGACATCGAGACATTTATGTCTCTTCCATGTTGACTTGAAATGCTTTTTTTTTTTTTTCTCTCTATGTGTCATTCTTCCTATTCCATGATTATTTGGGGAATTATGATAGTTTTGAGCTCTCTAAAAACATTGTATCAAAGAAATAATAACCCCAAATCCATGGATCCCTAGTGTTATTTTAGGATTTCATTGTGGGGGAACTTATTTTTCATGGCATTATTCTTTTTACAATTCATATTTCATTATGTAGTCTTCTTACTTCATGTGATGCATCTTTCACTTTGTGCTAATATTGGGTGTGATTTCCTTCAAGAGTGTGATATCTCTTAGCATATTACATTCCTCTTAGTGGCTTGATGTGGCACACTACATCCCATAAGTTGTGAATCTTTTATTCTTCGATTGGTCCTGTCTTGGAGAGATTAGGAAAAATGTTCCCTAAGATAAGAATTTACATGAACTAAAAAAAACTTCTTTGAATGTACCTTACACTATTTTGCATAACCTTTATATGGAAACCTTACATAACACACTTTTCTTGCCTATGGCACCATCCTATTTTTTCATGAGTGTCAAGCATATGAAGCTTTTCTTTCATCATGAAGCTTGAAGTTCATTTTTGTGTGATTCCTTATCAAAGTTATCATGAGGCATAGCTTTGGTATGATTAGTGTATGGGAGCTGAACTTAGCCATGACTTTCCCATGGTCACATGCTTGTTTGTGTGATTGCATGCCACTGCACATGTATGTTTCTTGCTAAGGGCTCACCTAGAGCATATTGGATTCCACTAGCCCTTGTGAGTGTGTGTTGGTTTGCATAGTGGACATTGCATTCCACTTGTAAAGGTTTTTGAACAAACAACCTAGATTTGATCCACAACATGTGGGAAAAATAATCAAAGCTTGATCCACCCTTCCTTTTCTATTTTTTTTTGTTTCTTTATGTCTTTGGTAGTGTAAGTTTTTTCCTTGATGTTGCTCTTACACTATTTTCATGTGTGTCCTCTTGCACATTATGTTGGTCTACTATAGGATCTTGGATCCTAGGGGCTTGGCCATATCCTTTAATCTTTGTCATCCTATACCATCTGCATCGATACACTTGGACCCATCTTGATGCAAGTTTGTCTACTTTAGTATGAGTTTGAAGCAAGTTCCTCCTCTCACTAAAGCATGGGATAAATGTAGTGACAAAAAATGTATCCCTCTACATTTTCAAACTTGTTTTTTCCCTCCCTATTAAATTAAGCATAATGTTTCATTTATTTAGTGTTGTAATGTGTTTAACACATTCACATTAAGTCTTGGGCCCTTCTAAACTAAATGAACCTAGTTATGCATTATTTAGGGTGCTGTAAAGTGTACCTTTACACATTCACACTAAACTAGGGTTTTATTAATTAATTGGGCTTCTTTATGCCTTATTTGGCTTTATTTAGCATCCACAAGACTTAACTAATGCATCTTTCTAAGATTAATCTTGAAATTCACCAATATCCAATAATAATTCATTTGTTTTTGGATTGTATGGCCCAAATTTAGTGATCTAGGACTCATATGCCACCTTGGGCATATCATTCCCACCTAAATTTTAGGGTCCCAATCTAGATTTCACATCAATCTAAGCCTTTCTTAAAAAATGTGTCCCAAAGCCTAGCCTAATGGGACTCATACACCATTTCTGGAATATGATTCCTATGTGGCTAAAAACTAAATTAAATTCAAATTCTTGGTTGGATTTTATTCTCCTAGATCTAATGTTAGCTTATAGTGTTGTATTTTTGAGAAAGTTGGTAAAAACAAGTATAAATACAAGGTTATTTAACTCATTGTCACCTAAGAATTTTATGAGAGTGTTCCTTATAGAAAATTTGAGTTCACAAGAGCATAAAAGTGCTTACAAGAGCATTCAAGATAATTCAAGAGCTAGTTATCAATCATTTTGGAGCATTATTCAAGTATCAAGCATCATGCATCATGTTTATTTTTGAGGGTTTAATGATTCAAGTAAGCATTCAAGTCAGGATTTACAACATTCAAGCAATAGTCAAGATCCACATCCATTGGAGCCATTTCATACATGTTTGTAGCATCTTATTCAAGGGTTTTGGTGAGTTCCAATATTGTGTTTTTTTTCATTCATCATTCCTCCTTCCTATTTCATTATATTTCAAGGTTTGATTACCAAAGTAGGGTTTAACCATGGAAAACCCCTTTCAACTAACAAAACAATTTTTTTCCCTCTCTTTAGTTTGTGATTTGTAGATCTAGGTTGAAGATCCCTTAAGGAGAAAGATAGGAAAAAGTTGTCAAGGTTGCAAAGCTGTCAAATTTGTCACCTTGTTTATAAGATCACTAAAAGACATCTATAGCTAGCAAAATTCAACATTTCAAATTTGAAAATCAGGTTGAGAAGATAATGTAGAAATTGAAGAGAAGATTCAAGGTTTAACTTTGCAGAAAAGCTAAGCATGACTGATATGACCCTTTTGGCGTATGAATCTGAGTACAATGATTTTTCAAGATCCAAACTTGTAATCATCATATTCTTGTTTTAGGCCAAAAATCCTAATCTGGGACTAATACACCCAACCTAGCATATGAGTCCTAGTGTACCTTAAATTCAACATTTTCAGCATTTCAAAGTTTGTTCCAATCTTCTATAGGTTTCTACATGCACCTCTGTGTTTTTCCAGTTTACTATTTTGTTTTACATTCATTTCTAGGTCATCTACTCATGTCTTGCACATTATTAGGTTTTATCATTAGGTCTTGCATGTTACCTGTCTTTCCAAGCCATAGCCTAGTGGTGAACCCCCTTTTATTCTTTAATCACACCCTAGGATACCTTATTGCAAGATATGTTTCCCCCTTTCTACCTTCGGATTGAGATCTCTATGGTTTCCTTCAATGAAACTTGAGGAAAATAGGTCTAGGTCCTAAACCTTAGCTCATGCCCCATCCCTCAAAAAAGTGGGGAACCCTATTTTCACCATTTCATCTATAATTTCTTGCATGTGAGTTTATTTAGCCATACATTATGGCTATTTGGATTAAATTTGAATATTATATGTTTTGTGTTATTTGAAATGATATAAAAATCATTGAATGTTTCCTTTATGGAAATTACTATATTAAAATTATTATTCTTTTTCATAGTATTTGATCTCATTGTCAGATAGGCCAAATATGGGATGCCACACCCTTTGGATGTGTGGCTTATATTAAAGTCACAAATCAATATAAAATCATTGATGTTGTTATGTAAGTCACATCATTCACCACAAACGATGGAGGAATGGATATATCATTCCATTCTTACATTATGTTGTGTCAATCTATAAGATCGACTAACTGCATGTCATTTGATCATAGGTAAACTAATGTAGGTCAAGCTAAGTATGCATTTAATAGAAATTCATCAAAGTTTGACTATCGATAATGTTTATGGTAAAATTGAACAATTGTTTGACTGTTGGACGTTCTTTGGAATGACAAGTGGCTTGAACATTTATTCTTTTTTTTTGAAATCACCAATAGGAAACACGTGTTTTTATATAACCTAAGAAATAAAGAAATTGTTCCAAGAATCTTATATTTATTTTAGTCTTAAAGCGACAAGCATGTCATTTGATACATTTATTGCACAAAGGATACTAGTATTGCCTAATATTTGAATACTTGAATGTTGGAAACTCTATTCGTTTGTATGCAGTACTGGATAGTGTGAATCTATTAACAAAACATATTGGCACATGATAATTTGTAAACTTCTACAAGCAACAAATTTTTTGATACAAAAATCATTGTTTTGCTATAAACAACATTTGTTTTGCTACAAACAACATTTGTTTTGCTAAAAACAACATTTGATTTGCTACAAAAAACATATGATTTGCTTAAAACAACAATTTTTTTGCTACAAATAACATTTTCTTTGCTACAAACATCATTGTTTTGCTACAAACAAAATTGTTTTGATACAAACAACATTTTTTTTTCTACAAACAACATTGTTTTGGCTACTAACATCATTGTTTTGCTACAAACAATATTGTTTTGCTACAAACAACATTGTTTTGCTACAAACAACATTGTTTTGCTACAAACAACATTTGTTTTGCTATAAAGAATATTGTTTTGCTACAAACCACATTATTTTACTACAAACAAATTTTTTTTGCTATAGACAATATATTTTTTCTACAAACAGTATTGTTTTGCTACAAACAACAATTTTTTGCTACAAACAACATTTTTTTGCTACAAACAACATCGTTCTGCTACAAACAACATTGTTTCGATACAAACAACATTTTTTTGATGCAAACAACATTTTTTTGATGCAAACAACATTATTTTGATACAAAAAACATTGTTTTGATACAACAACACATTAGTATGTGGAAAATATTTAGACAAATATGTTCTTATTTCTTTGAAAAGGAAAATTTTCATCTTGTATTATCAAAAAATGATATGTTAATCTGTAACAATATTTTGAAAGGAAGCAATCTATTGTAATGGTTTATATTTCACAATTTATACAAAAAATAATAACTTAATTCGACACATATATGTGTATGCACAAAAAACTTTGTCTATGTACATACATATACTTGTGACTGAAATGATGGAAATAGGGTGCCCCACCTTTTGGAGAGATGGAGCGCGGGTTAGGGTTTAAGACCTAGGCCTATTTCCCCCAAGTTTCATTCAAGGAAACCTTAGAGATCTCAATCCAAAGATAGCAGGGAAGAGATCCACTAAAGGTTGTCCTAGGGTATGATTAAAGACTAGAAGGGGGGTTCACAAAAATCTAGGGCTTGGAAAGACTAGTAACTTGCAAGATCTAATGAAAAAACCTAATGCTTTGTAAAACTCAAATGAATGACCTAGAAATAAATATAAATTAGATCAATAAATTGAAAAATTAGAGAGGTGCACTTGGAAACCTATAGTAGCTTGGAACAAGGTTTGAAATGTTGAAAATGTTGAACTTAATGCATATTGGGACTCATATGTCAAGTTGGGCATATTAGTCCCAGTCTATGTTTTGTGGGCTAAAATAGGAATCTATTGATGACAAGTCTAGCTATTCATTTTTTTTTGGAAAACTCACTATAATAGGACTCATATGCTAGAAGTGGCGTATCAGTCCTACTCAACAATTTCAGAAAGTTAAAGTTTGAGTCTACTCTTTGGTCTCTGCTCTATATTCTCAACCTGATTTTTGGATCTAAATTGCTGAATTTTTCTCTATAGATGTATTTTCGTGATCTTGTAAACAAGGTGACAAATTTGGCAACTTTGCAAGCTTGAAAAATTCTTCCAATCTTGCTCTTCAATGTGTCCTCAACCTAGATCTGCAAATCACACACTAAAGAGAGGGAAACATGTTTCTTTGTTAGTAGAAAGGGGTTTTCCTTGGTCAAACCCCCCTAGTTTGGTAATCAAGCC